>JARFJB010000779.1:3415000-3438646 GCA_036346205.1 Vesta saturnalis
CCATGTTACAACGAAGAGATTGATACCACTTCCACGCTTGTATCATCAAGAATCCCACAGATGTACACTTACAAGGCGACTATAGTGTCAGTATTCTTACAAAATATCTTTAAAATTTTACTAAATTTGTTATTCAAAAGTACCATTACTATTGTTAAGTTGGTATGGCGCGTTATTTACTAAGCTCTCTTCTAAAGGTTGGGAACGTTGTTTAACAGGTATAACTTATTTAACACAATCTCAACCATTCTATTTATTACAGTTTTATTTGCAAAAAAGGCTTATCTTCAAAGAATTAATGAAATTGTTAATTAGAGATTTAAAGCTCAAAGTTTTCTTCAAAAAAAATCTTTGTGTGTTTTTTAACAAAGATTGCTTCACAGCACATTATTTTGGTGCAATTAATTAACGCGATGTTTTAAAGCCATATATCCTTTTGCTCAAAAAGTATCACAATCCAAAATAATTAATTACTTTAACAAGCTACTCCATTTACTTCATTTTCCACTTTAAAGTTTGTTTTCCATGAGTACAATACTCAGATTAAATCTGGAAATGTTGACGCTTTGAGTAAGTGATGCAAAATGTTAACATTAATATTTTACTTATTAGAAGACAATACTATCGCTATTTGCATTAATGTTTAAATCAAAGCGGTAAAATATAATACAATTAGTTATGTACATAGAGAATCATTTGATCGTAAATCGTATTCATTGATCCCTAGACGAAGGTTTTAAGGGTAACCAGAACTGCTTTCTCAGAAAGCTTATAATTTAGATTTCTACCCTCACTACGTTATTGAGGTTTTTTGTGATTTCCCAAGAGTGCACTTGCGTTTTTGTACGAATACTTACTAAATGCAAAATTAAATTGTTATTAAACGATTCTTTAACACTTTGCTACAATTCTTCTGAAACATAAAACCGGTCTGTGAACGTAGGTAAATTGAATTCCTAGAGCGCAAGTATTTCATAATGGTGCATACAGCAATAAAGTATCTAACTTTAGAAATAAATTGCTTTACACGTTAGCGAGCTTTAAAAGAAAAAGAGATTGTTTATGTATCTATTGCTTTAGAGAAGTTGCTTTTATTCAGTAAGCGACCCCAAAAACAAAGCCCTTCTGTACGAAGGTCAATAAATTACTCTTCTATTGTACTAATTAAAGGCTTTACATTGTGGTTAATTAATGTTTATTTTAATCCCAGATAAAAGATGTAATTTAATTATAGTCTCGATATCTCATCGTAACGGTATTTAGCGAGGGTAACGGAATTCACGGGTCTCTTATAAACATATCAGAATCTAATTTACAACCCTCTTTTACTCGGCTGCTACCGGAATAGAATTCTAATTAGTCCGAAATATTTAGCGAAAAACGATTCAAAATGATTTAACTATTACCATTAACACCCTATTATTATAATGACATTTTAGCACTGAATTTAGATTTAGATTTTTTCTGTTCTTTAAAATTTGACATCACACTGTAATTTTATATATGTCATGACTCCAAGGTAATACAATCTTTGCGTGAAACGTTTTCCATATTCCATCTCTGAGATATAAACTAATTTTATCTGAAGTTTCATCTTTTAGTATTAAAAATAACAGAATGTAAGAATACATTAGCGATGCGGCGAAAAATAAGTTCGAACTAATAAAATAAAGGCATTTATTACTTAATTTAAAGCCAAATTAAGTTATACCTACCATAAAGTGAAAATTTCAGTAATAAAGCAGTTACGAAATGTTGATTGAAAAACTTTTGGTCTTTTACATTGAAATTTTCATTTCGAACTTAGTAAAGAAACTTTTATGATTTATTAAAATTAAACAATTTAATTGCCATATTTAAAAAAAAATCTGTTTATTAAATTTTTTGTATTTATACTACGTTAAATCTTTAATTGATTAAATTGCTGCGAAGTAATCTTAAACTAATTTAGTGTTTCGGAAATTTATTAGTCTAGTTACAGGAATAAGTAAACATTTAATTGTTTAAGTGAATTTAAACTCACCATTACTAAATATTTCATTTAAGTTCTCAAAGATTTAATGAAAAGCGATTCCGGATATAACTATAAATTTTACTGTATCTGTTAATTAAATTTATACTCTTTTACTTCGTTGTATCCCCAAATTAAGAATATTAAAATTTAATATGGCCATATGTTACAAATTAAAAAGTTTTTTTTGCGCATATTATGATTGTATAGGGTGTAACAGAATAACTATTCTTAATTGTCGGAAATGATCGAGGACACTTAAAGAGGGTTTCGATAGATAGTTAGGCAACACATCAAACCCCCACAAGAGCAATGTTAAAAACGTTCCAACTTTTATATTATTATAAAGTTATCTGAAACTTTAGATAAACGCGTAAGACGTAAAAATGGTCCCGGATCCTTGCTAAATGTTGGAATACAGGTTTTTTTTTAATTTTTATAATTTTTTATTGAAGTTTTTTCCCAGTTTTCTAAAATATTGTAAACGAATCATAGAGGTGAACAAACAAAACAATTTAAAATTTAATTGGTCATATGTACAGGCTGTCCCAAATTCGAGGGCAAGCATGGGGATCTCGCTTATTATAAGAGATAGGATATAGGTTTAAATTCGACACTTTTGCTAAATTCGATGCCGAGTAATAATCTGAAAAGAAATTTGAGCTAACTCGAATGGATTTGGTTTTATGCTCAAAAAACTAAAAATTTCAACATTTGTTTTTCGCGTTTGACTACCTTATTATTAGGAATTTTCGAAATTCGATTAAACATTATTAAGGCAACTTTTTACGCACAATACTAATACGGTATTAAAAATATTATGCGACGTTTTGTTTATTCTGAACCATCATCAGGTTTATTTTCTCTAATCGGGGTTAAGACATATTTTTATGGCGTTGGATGGAGAATGCTGATTTTAGCAATATATAACACTTCATGGTTTGATCGACTGCGAACTAAAATACTCTTAACTTAAAAACTAAATATTACATTATCACGATACCCATGAATCAAACAAAACTCAGGAGTTGGCTTTTGTCATGTCATTTTCTAATTGTAAAAAGGGTAATAACTGCAAGATCCTTCGTGTTAGTGCTTTAAAATTTGCAGTTTCTTTAGAATGTTTTCAAATGCAGAAAAACGAGACAGGATAAGGATATTTTATAGCTGCAATAGAAATAGTGTCAGAGCAGAGCAAAGATATTTAGAGGAATATCCGGAGAGGCAGCAACCAAACCAGAGATATTTTTTAAAATTAGACCAAAGAATTTGGATGTTTTCAGAAACCACGAAATGCATATAGTTGCAGACTAGACAGAGATGCCGAAGAAGAAATATTACATCAGGTACTATTTGTTAGTATTATACTAATTATAAGAATTTCCACTCACTTCACTGCTAATTTCAGCAGAGAGTTATGACTTTATGTTATCCATCTTAGGTTCAAGAAAATCCTTCAACATCTACCATAGAAATAGAGCAAACTATTGAAGTGCCAAAAACGACAGTTTGGCGGGTGTTAAAGCAACACCGTTATAAACCATTTAAGTTACACGTTAGTCAAACTCTTCGGCCTGGGGACGATATGAGACGGCTGGATTTTTGTAACCAACTTAATACCAAAATGCTGGAAAATCTCAACTTTCTCAATCAAATAACTTGGACGGATGAGTGCAATTTTTCCACTAATGGAATGTTTAATCGTAATAACGAGGACTAATGGTCCGTTGAAAATCCACGAATTAACAGGTAAATGCGAGGACAAGGCCACCAGTCCTTTAATGTGTGGGTTTGAATCTGGAAGGATAGGCTCCTTGGGCCAATTATTTACGAAGGTATCCTAACGTCTCAACGCTACCTAGCATTTCTAACATACGAAATATTAGACTTTTGGCTGATGTTCCGCTAAACGAAAGATGGATTTTCTGGTGGCAAATGGACGGAGCTCCTCCTCATAATGCTGCGATAATAAGTGAATATCTTAACGGCGAATTTCCTGATAAATGGATGGGAAATAGGGGACCACTTAGGTGGCCAGCAAGAAGTCCAGATTTAACCCCTTTAGATTACTTCCTCTGTGGCTATTTAAAAATATGCCAGAATAGGGTTGTTAATGAACTTCGTCAAATTCCCAGGCGAACTATTCAAAGAAGCGTAAACAATTGTAGAAGAAGAATTCGTTACTGTATTCAAGAAGGAGGAAACTTGTTCGAACATTTATTATAATAATTTTTGTTTGTCTGTGTAATTATTTTTTTGTTACCTATCGATAAATTTGCGTTGTCGCTATTACGACCGTGTTACACAGACATACTTGTTTGAGTTGTTTGTTAATGTTTTTTTTTAATTGTTTAAATCTTTTTATATTTTTTTGGATGTTCTAACGAGTTTAACAAATTAAATAAGTAGAACTACTGTAATTATTCCTTGCTGGATCCAAGAAGGCGGAATCTTGTTCATCGTATTTTTCTCATTATTTTAGTTCGCAGTCGATCAAACCATAAAGTGTTATATATTGCTAAAATCAGCATAACATTCTCCATCCAACGACATAAAAATATATCTTAACCCCCATAAGCAAAAATAAACCTGATGATGGTTCAAAATGAACGAAACGTCACATAATATTTTTAATACCGTATTAGTATTGTGCGTAAAAAGGTGCCTTAATAATGTTTAATCGAATTTTGAAAATTCCTAAAAATAAGGTGGCCAAACGCGAAAAACGAAAATCGAAATTTTTAGTTTTTTGAGCATAAAACCAAATCCATTCGAGTTAGCTCAAGTTTCTTTTCAGATTATTACTCGGCATCGAATTTAGCAAAAGTGCCGAATTTAAACCTATATCCTATCTCTCATAATAAGCGAGATCCTCATGCTTGCCCTCGATTTTGGAACAGCCTGTACAGGTTGTCCCATTTTCGTATGTTTGACGGAGTATCTCGCTTATTTTTTAGGTTAGAACCTTGCGGTTTTCGCGACACCGTGCTACTTTTTAATGAAACCAAAGATGCACTAATCAAATTTGCCATAGCCATCTTAGTTTTTGTGCTACAGGGTGATTTTGGAAAAATTGCATTTTCAGTCATCCCCTGTAACTCTGTTATTGTCAGACATATTAAAAAGTAAAACTGATATTTGTAGATTTTTTTACGTACAATCCAGTGGCGATACTCAGATTTTCTTTAGAAGTCACAGTTTTTGAGATATTGACATAACCTATACTTTTTTTTAATGGGACACTATATATTTTTTTAAAATCTTTTTCCCCATGCCAAGAGCTTTTCAAAAATATAGCATAGTCTATATTTATTTTTATAAATAACGTGACAAAATGATTTTTTTCTGTAATTTACATTGATAAAAAAATAAAATAATAAATTAATCACAAATATTGTTCAAACTGCAGACCATTATGTCTCCTACAAGTTTCACAAAGTTTATAAATTCGTTTAATAGCATTTTACAAAATAAATGATTGTCTTCGTAATTCTGCAAAAGCATTTTGCGTTGCAATTTTTAATTGTTGCACGTTGGCATATTGCCTTGCATAAATTTTATTCTTTAGATGCTCCAAAAAAAAAAATACAAAACCGAGAGATCCGGTGGTCGTGGTGGCCATCGAACAGGTTCATTTGTTCCACTCCATCTCCTGGGAAAACGTTCATTTAGCCAGTTTTGTATTATTCTAGCATTGTGGGCTGGAGCCATCCTACTGGAAGAATATATCGTTCAGTTGAGCCAGTGGAATATCTTCTACAATGTTCATAGTTTTTTCTTGTAGAATTTGTAAGTACCCATTAGAGTTAAGGTTTTCTTCATAAATCTTGTAAACTATTTTTCGGTTAAAAATAAAGCAGGAGACACTAATCCGAACCTGCTTTGACGCTCTCTAGGAAAAATCACGTGGGTGTCTTCTTGACTCCAAAACCGCGAGTTGTGTCTATTAAGAATTTCCGAACTTGTGAAATGTGCCTCGTCTGACCAAATTATCTTTTTTTTCAAAATTATTGTCCTGAGTTTCCATATTTATAAACCAATAGCAGAACTCCAATCTACGTTCAGCATCACCAGGGTGCAGATGATGAATAAGTTTACACTTTTAGGGTTTGAATTTATGTTTTTTTAAAATCCTTTGCACCGTTGTTTTAGACACACCGGTCTCTTCATCTATTTTCCAGCACGAGGTTTCAGGAGTGACTTGAACAGATGCCAAAACATTGATCTCTGATTCCTCGTTCTCTTTGTTGTAAACTCGGGGTGGAGGTTTGTCAAAACATCCATGTTGGCAAAGATTAAATTTTAATTTTTGAAATATTCTTCTGTCGGGTTGTCTTCTTTCGGGATATCTGTATGACAAAATAGGTATATAAAATAAATACAAATTCTAAGGTAATGATTAGCTGACCTGTTCCGATAGAATTCTAAGGCCTGGTCTGCGTTTTCATTAGATAATATGAAGCAGGTATTCATATCATATTTCTCAAATTTTTCAAATTTTTGGTTTCGAGCCATATTAAAAAATAATTAAACAACAACAAAAAGAAGAACAAGAACGGTAACAATAAACAAAAACAACGAGTAACAATAAATATCAGCACTAAATTTGGGAAAGTGTAACCAGGAATAATTTGAGAAAAGCAGAAACTTCAAAAATCAAATACCTAAGTAATGGCAGAACGTTAATTATTTTGTTTTTTGCGTTACCATGGTTACCCACGGCTATCCACTATTATCAATGTAAATTATGGAAGAAAACCATTTTGTCACGTTATTTATAAAAATAAATATAGGCTATGCTATATTTTTGAAAAGCTCTTGGGAAGGGGAAAAAGATATTAAAAAAAATATATAGCGTGTCCCATAAAAAAAGGGTTATGTCAATATCTCAAAAACTGTGAAATTTAAAGAAAATTTGAATACGCCACTGGATTCTACGTAAAAATCTACAAATATCAGTTTTACTTTTTCATATGTCTGACAATAACAGTTACATTGGTGACTGAAAATGCAATTTTCCAAAATCACCCTGTAGCACACAAACTAAGATGGCTATGGAAAATTTGATTAGTGCACCTTTGGTTCCATTAAAAATAGCACGGTGTCGCGAAAACTGCAATGTTCTAACCTAAAAATAAGCGAGTTACCCCGTAAAACGTACGAAAATGGAACAACCTGTACAGTGCATCCCATTTTGGCTGAGACAGCCAAGTGTCTCGGTTGTTGTTGAAGATAGAACTCTGCGGTTTTCGCGGTCCTGCGCCATTTTTTTGTGAAACTCAAGATGTCTTGAACGGATTTTTTCTAACTTCTTTCGTTCATAAGTTACAGGGTGTTTTTGAAAATTCACACTTTTTGGACCCCCTCCATATCTACGAAGTTTCTCAGCGATAATGTCAAATAGAAAACTTATTCCATAGAGAATGAAGATGAACAATTGTATAGTGATAGTGAAAATCGAAATGGTGGGAGTATAGTAGGAAATCGAAATGTAACAGAAGAATGTATAGGTAAAGATGGAACTGATTGAAATTCCGAACCAGTAAAGGCAACAAGAACTCCACGACATAACATAATTAGGGGAGATACACATAAAGTAGTTCTTCCTCCTGGCAAAACTATAGAGCATTCTGTTGATACTGTTAATTTATATATGGACAAAAATGTACTAGAACATATTGTAAGTGATGCGAATACTGAGGCTAAAAGAGTTTTAAAAACTAACTGGAAACCCATAGACAGTATTGAATTACAAGCATTTATAGGTTTATTATTGGCAGCTGGTACTAATAAACAAGGCAATGTGGAGCTTACAGAGTTCTGGGATCCCGCATTTGGCAACCCAATATTTCGTCTACAAAGAAATCCAACGTTTTATGAGGTTTGGTGATAAAGAGGCGAGAACAATGAGAAGGTCCAAAGATAAATGGCACCTATAAAAGATCTGTGGCAAATTATAAATGGAAAATTAAGAAAGTTTTATTTACCGGGCAAAAATCTCGCGATAGACGAACAATTGGTTCCTTTTAGGGGCCGTGTATCTTTCAAACAATATTTACCAAGCAAACGTGACAAGTATGGAATGAAAATATAGTGGATCTGTGACAGTGACACAAGTTATCCGTTTGTGGTATCTAGGAAAAGATGGAGGTTCAAGAACAGAAAATTTGGCTTACAAAGTTGTAACTGAATTGTGCCAACCATATTACAGGACAAACCGAAATATTACTTTTGACAACTATATTACTAGCTTGGAACTTGCATAATCGCTACTGTAGAATGATTTAACGATGGTGAGTACGTTGAAGGAAAATGAACGATTGAAACAAATATATTCGAATTTACTAAAATTCTACGCTGGTCACATACGTTTCAAGAACAAATTGTGTTGTTTTCCTTTTCAACGATACACCACTCAAAAGAAGTGTATAAATGGTTGGTTTGGTTTTGTATTGATTCTGATCCATGATGCACTTCTACAAATCTGCCTTGTTATTGAAGGTTTCAAGCCAATGACCTAGAACGTGATCTCAAATAGTTCATGGTAACTGCTGTCCTCCGTGCATCACTCTTTGGTGAGCGTCTCTGGTCAACAACTCTCCCAGATGAGTTTAATTTTGAATGATGGTTGGATGTTTCTGTTTCCTGGACAACCTTAATGCACGTATCTAAGGAAGATTTCATTTCTTTGGCGATAAGGTAAGTAGGATTTTTGTTTCTAATTTCTTTCAGGTTCGGGAACAATATATAAGTACCCGTATCACTTTCTTTAGTGTTAAAAGTTGTTACGGGCCAAACACTCACTAGAGCATCAGCCCGTGAAGGTAATAGCAGACTCATACCTCAGTGATATGAACGGGGTTTCTTACATAACACTCTAAAAGGGCAATCGACACAATTTAATGACGTCAAAATAAGGGAAAACGTCACAAAGGGGCCACCTTTTAACCCACTTACTACCACTACCAAAAACAATTTAAAACGTATAAAAATTTTGAGCTTATTGTTTATTTTTAAAGTATACGACTACATTATTACATAAAATTAGACATTTTCTTTCCTTTCAAAAATAAACCATGTTGTGTAAAAGCAAAATTGGCATGAACTGCACTAAAAACTTAAATTTATATATATGACAAATATTATAAAAACGAAGGACAATGAATAAAATATTTCATTTTTATGATAAGATGGAAAACATTCGGTCTGCACTTTATACACATGAAAATAGTTTGGCTCTTGCAAAGTTTACGTCTACGCGACCCTCTCTCGCTTGTCTGAAATATGTGACCCGCATTGTCGAAACGAATTTCATTTAACCGTCCACTAGAGGCACGACCACGATGTGAAAAAGATTTTTCTGCTTTATTTAACTTCAAGAGACATCTAACTACTTCTGAACGAAGATCTATTTGTGGCATACTAATTCTCGGTTCGCTGTCTATCAGATTGTTAAGAAGAAGCCACCACCATTTTTCCTCTAATTTTTATCCTATAATTTTCTATGGCGTTATCGTGCAGTTCAACGCCACCCACATATTTGCTATATTAGAAATCATGCCAGGCTGTGTTAAGGGAACGTCATTATTTCTTTTCTGTTGCATCTCTTTACTGTAGTGAGAGGTTCAATCGATTCGCAGTTACTCATAACCGTCACTAAGGAATTATCATTCCAACGGACTACGCTAACCTCATTTTCGTGATCGGATCTATAATTATAGCAGTCTCGTGTTTTTTGTCAATAGATTTGCTTAGTGCTATGGGACATTTACCGGTTCCATTCTCTCTAGCGGTACTAGTAGCATAAAACCCGCTTTCCTTTAGGTGTACCATAAGCTGGTAGCAGGTAAAAAAGTTATCAAAATAATTCTTAGGGACATTTCGAGTATTCACTTTAGTAAGGAGTTCCATAACAACGTTTCCGCCAAGACCTAAACAATTTTGGTTACACTGTATTGCTTTACCGGCGTAGAGTATAAACTGGAAAAGATAGCCATTACTAGAAGTTAGACACCAAAGCTTGAAGCCAAAACGGACTGGTTTACCTTTAATAAACATTTTGGCAGAATGCCGTCTAAAGTACGGAACTATTTGTTCATCGATCGACAGATTGTGCTTGAATATTCCAAATTGGATGTAATTTTATTCAGCATATCAAATATAGGACGAAGTTTTGCAAACTTATCTAAACTTATCTAAATATTCATTATCTGATAGATGGATATTTTGTTTTATGCTTATGAACCTGTTTCGTGACATAGCATATTTCACTGTTTGTACGCCTTTATCATCATCAGATGACCAATACATGTGTAACTGTGGAAGTGTATGGCATCCGCTTAGAATGAGTATACCTGAAAATTCTTCTAGGTCTTGTACATCTAACCGAAAACCGTGTCGATTGTTATCTCGCGATATTTCATAGAATATTGAATAATTGACTGCATAACGCTTTTACCAAAAATATTGAAAGAATTCCGTAGGAGGTTTTCCGTGCAAACTTTCTGTTAAGTGTTATAGATCTACAGCTTCATTAGATTGGGGCTACTTTCGTAGTCGATTGATGTATTACACCACGAAATATTTGAAGCAATATTAGCCAACTTCCTTTTTGATGTTGACGTCGGCATTATGCGCATAATTTGGCTTATCAACGTCAAGATCTTTTTCCGACATTTCAAACTCATCATCATTGCTTTCGTGCTACACTACTACTTCATAGGTACCGGCTGCCTCCTTCGGTAGAACGTTGATCTCGCTAATTCTTTGTCATCAAGACATCCTCATCAGTAAGTGCATCTACGCCTTGTGGGATGTAAGCGACATCAATTTCCTCGAACGCATCAATATCCTCAACCATTGCTTCCAGCTCTCGCCGAGTTAGTGCTCTTTCAGGATTATTCTATAAATACACTTTTTAGATTAGATATATCAAAAAACATGATTGATTTACTACCTACCATTATGCAGAATTTATATACCAATTTTGTATAAAAACAATAAACACAATGCACACAATTGTCTAACACAAAAAATACGACGAAACAGCCACTGCTTGCGACAAACTACTTGAAATGTGGTTGTTTGACGGCACTTCTAGCGCTACGATTAAAATTCCTTAACTGTTTACTTTGTAACAACCGTTTTTGTGGTTGTATTAAAAGTACATTAATTTAAGAATCGTTCATTTATTTGGCGTAATATTAGAAAAGTTTTTAATTATTAATATGTAGAATTGAGAATGGCAATTTAATTGGCATTTCTTAGAACATATCTTTTGGGTGTAATATTACATAAATAGTTTTAATTCCTTTCTTAAAAAAATGGATTTATATTATTGTACCCGCGCAAGCGTGAAGATTTTAAGGGAATACATTTGAGTTATTCTGAAAGCTTTTTTTAATTCACTTAATGCTGAATATTACAGCTATAAGCATGATTTTACTTAATTTTTTATATTTGGTGCCATCAGAATTTTGGTGGTAAGTTTTTTTTTCTCATTATATTTAAAACTAAAGCCTTTGATTTTTTAGGCACCTTTTAATTACCTTTAATTAAGTATTTTTTATAATGCATACTTTTATATGGCATTTTATAATATATCTTTAATGGCACGTATAAGTCCGTAATTTTACTATTCTATTAATTTAAATGGCAAGTTTTACTTGAATTACACTTACAACACAAGTTCTACATACTTTTACAAATAAATTTGGCGAATTAAACTTCAAGGAAATTCCATATTTTAAGGATAACTAAGCAAGACATTGACCTCACCATATGAACCATTCTGCTTCATAGTTACCAGATACAGTGTATGTACATAACCGTTAAAAGGTAATGTTTTTTTATATAATTTAGTATAGTTTATGACTTCTGATTTTTTACGTTTTCAATCATATATTAAATAAACTTATGTATAACTTGTTATTTTATTTTCATTTGTGTTAATTTGTTTAATAGTATTCATTAACTAGGTTTTGTTGTTCCTAGATAGATATATAAAAAAAAGACAACATGGCGCTCGAGAATTTATCATTTTTTTCATAATTTTTAGATAACATTTTTTTATGAATTAAGGATAAGTGAAAATAATTAAGCTGAAGAAAAACATGCAGTATTTCAGGTGCGTTAATTGAACCCTGTATATTTGAACCCACCCTATCTCAATCTATCGATGAGCCGACGGCAGTAGCGATTATTATTTGGTAATTTTTTATAATAATTAAATTATTTGATCAATTACGAATGGTATATTACATCATCGCTTTTTTTACACTTGGAGCCGCTTTTAATGTTACAATTTGACGCCTTTTAATAATTGTTGTTATACTTTGGCTTAAGTTAAGGTTATAACTTTAACCCCATATTCAGCCAATATTGCGTTTGCGCAACTCTGTAATTTAGCACTCAATCATACGATCTCTTTTCTTCATTGCATCAAGTGACCTTATCGTTTATTATTCTTGTAAATATTTGAAACATACTATTGACACGACATTTGATTAGTTGAAATAAAAGTACCTTTACCTTACTTTGATTTCAACATGAAACACGGCCATAAAACAACAATCTTTAAATAATCACTAGAAAAGTAAAATTTGCTATAAAAAATTAAAATTAGAGAAGATACTTACAAAATGTATATTGTAACCTATAATAAGTATTATTAGGAAAACATTTTACGAAACCATTAAAAAATTATAAACATAACGTTGCGCTAACGCATCATTGGCTGTTAATGGGTTAAACAAAAGGTTTCTATAATTTAATAAACGTCAAAACAGAGGTCGTAGTACCTAATGCGAAAAGTACAGCTACGTACCCATACAAATAAAAACAAACCTGCTTACGTTTAGTTGGTCGCAAACCAGGTAAAACGGTTACTGAAATCGGCAGGTTGACTCTTAAAAATAACTTGAAAAATCGCGAATACTGTAAAACAAACACTGGCGTGCAAATAAGCCAGCTGATCCATAGATGAACGAATTTACTTTTTAATTACGTTACGTTATAATTCAAAACATGAACTTACCACAAAAATCAAAACAGCAATTACTCTACCTGAGAAATTCTCATAAAATAAATAAACTACTTGAAATCTGAAACGTAAGGCAAAATGTTTAACCTTATATTTTAAATTTTGGTCAAACGTGCTTAATAATAGCGTTATAGAAAGGGTAAGATTATGATAATATCAAACAGAAATGAAATAATACCATCAAGTCATTAACACCCTCGCATACTATAATAAAATTACACATGATTCTAATCAAGCCTTGTGCGGCAGTTACAAAAAAGCACTCAATTTTATATACCTAATAAATATCCGGGATCGATATTTGCAAATTTAGTTTCCCAAATTCATCTCCTTAATTTTTAAATAACACAAAAAAGCGGAAGAATAATAATTTCGTTCAACATCTGTATTTGACAAACTTTGTAAACACGTAACTTTATATGTAAAATAATCAGAATACAATAAAAATAGACCATAATACTACATGACTTATCCGCGGGTGAATACACTTCCGAAAAATTTATCTTTACCTCAAGGGCTATTATGCAAAACTAAATACAAGAAAGGGAAGCGTATTAAACCGCTTAACTATGTACAAATAAGCACTTTATTAAATGGTCAACCAAAATAAGTGTATCAGCATAGTTACCTTCACTTGCACCAACACAACCAATCTCTTTTCCGTGGCACAACGATAATGCCAAGAGACCTTTTCGGTAAAATCTGAAAATTTAAATAGAACACCCTGTATATTTTTAGATATTTGGATTATAGGCTTCAAATACATATAGTTTATTTGCCAAATATCAACTCGACGCCATTTTAATTTTGTTTTTAAATATTTTTTTAATTTAGATCATTATGACGTCATCTAAATTATAGATAATTGACGTACAATTACCCCCACAACATTGTTTTTCCTAATAATTAATTTTGTGAAGTTTGTTAACAATCAAATTTAAAAATTACGGTTTTTTAACAAAAACTCACTGTTCCCAATAGGAACATACATGGGCCACTCTGTATATTAAATAGCTCTTTCAAGTACTAGTAAAACGACATGCATAGTAATTTCCTTAGTAATTTATAATTTTTAATTTTGTTAACACAACATGCTCCTGAACTCTACTCTGTCAAAGTAAAATGGCGCTTGAGTTGACATTTGGCAGATGAACTGTTTGTATTTGAAGCCGTAGAATCCAAACATGTAAAAATATACAGGTTGTTCCATTTAAATTTTCAGCTTTTGTTCGAGGTCAACGACTACTTTAATTTGCATTAATATAAATTGAACTTGCATACATTTTTATGTAACCTTATTTCTTAAGATTTTATAGATAATTTATACAAAACACAGAAGTTTTGTTGTGAAATGAACGTATAACACTGTATTCATTAAGTTTGACTAAATACCTTTGTATGGCCTGTAATTTCTATATACGTTCCATGTTTCCATTTTCCATGTCTTGTTTGTTTTTTATTAACCTTGTGTTTGCTTTTCCTGTGTTCATTGCCTTGTTCGTCTCCTTTATAGTTATGTTTTCGTCTTAGTTTTTGTAAGATCTGTTTTAGTTATTCTTCTTGTTTGTTCTATTTGCCTACTTTATTCTGATGATCTTTCTTGGACTGTTGTTTTGTAGGTTCTACTTACACTTACTCCTTCCGAGTCACTTCTTTTCTTTGCATTACCTCGTTGTAATAATATACCTTATTATTTATTATTAGTTTGTTTTATTTTAGAATTGCTGTTTTTCCTTTCTCTTGCTTCTTTTAAGTGTGAATGTAGTATTTTGCGTTCAGTTTGTATCTTATTTGTGTAGCCTTGTTCGAGCCATATGTTTATTCCTCATAGTCCTTTCTTTTGCTCAGTATTTCAGTGTTTCAATTTTCTTTGTTAATTTTAGCTGTGTATTTCATTTGCTATTCACCTTGTCTTTTCCCATTCTTCTAATTTCTTCTACATCGCTCTCTTTTGGTTTATTTACACCTACCTTCTCAAGCATTGTTTTAATTTAATTCTTTTTCGTCCATATTTTCCTTTTTTGTCATCTACCCTTTTATATTACATGTATACTAGTCTCTATGTTTTGTTAGCACTGGTGCCCATTTATTTATTAATATTGAGGTCTATTTATTTTTACATACTAGTCTCTATTTGAGGAGCAATAATTTCAAAATGCAACAGATCCATTAACTATAAAATATTATAAAACTTCCTTATAAACTAAAATTTCGACATGAACTTTTTTTGTTAGATGGCAATTGATTCGTTTAGCATGAATGTGTTATTAAGAATAAAATGTACGTGATGGATTTTCCAAAATTTTGAAGATACTTTCAATATATTGCGTTTTGGTAGCATAATTGGACATGTTGCGTTTTGAAAAGAAGTTTATGTGAAAACTAAGAAAACAGCAAGTTGGAAATATTTTCAAGAAATATTATAAAAATATAAACACCAAAAGGCTATGTTAATTATTATACATTTTTAAATTTTTGTTTTTTTTTTCATTGCAACAAGAACAGTTAAACGAAGTAATGGTAATTGAGTAACATAAGAAACAAACTTAATATTTCTACAACTTCAATTCAACGTCTTCCTCTGGACAAGTACATTCCGTATCAGTCTCATCATCAGTGTTTGGAGGATCAGAAGATTTAGAACTCCAAAATACCAGGTAAACTTGTTTTCAAGATACCATTGATCTCCAAACGCTTGTTTTAGAACGGTATTTACTGCTTTTCCTTTCTCTTGAGTTATACCATGCCCACATACATCTTCATAGAGCTTTAATTTCTTCAACTGTTTACCCTTTTAAATAATTTGTAAAAGTTTTTGTTGTATCATTAAATCTGTAGTTAATTTCAGATTTCAAAACTATTTGTGTTTTCCTTGAACAAATTTTTCTTAATGTATACTCTTTTCTGTTCGCTAATTCCGTCCATCTTCTTAAATATTTCTAACAAAGACTTTAGGTTATAAACCAACCAATCATTTTCCATTTCTCTAACAGTACCAAACTTAGAGTAGATTTTTACGTTGTCCTCCGGGAACACAATTTTTCTTGTCTAAGTTCCTATTCAACCCTACTGAAAACACGATCGGCTGGTAGGTATGAATGTCCCCTAACGGGAAAAATGTATTCAATTGATTCGACTGATTTTGGAGACAATTTCAAAAGCCAAAACATCAACATGTGCAAAATGTGAATTCTTATTCATGCATTAAAGCAGATCCAATTTTATTAGATCCACGCCCACTTTGCACTTCGTTCCAGGTATAGAAGATAGGACTTTTCCTCCAATATCAACTACACAAAATGAATAGAATGCAATCTGCAGAGAGTAATACGCATCTTGGATAGGCAGCTTTGGCAGGCTTTGAACCTGCTGCATATCAAAGCAAAACTGACAGTACTATCGGGGATTTCTTGCATTATTAAATGAAATTGTTTGGCCCTAACCTTGTGCACACTTAGATCCCGAATGCTAGCATTTTTTATGACTTTCTCGGCCTTGAATTGTGCTATGAATGATTTTATCCTGTCTCGTTTCTCAACAGGCTTTTTGCGATTGAAAATCTATCACCGCCCCTTTTTCCGTATTTTGCTTACCCTGTAGTAAATTTTAGCTACCGACAAAATTCTACGCGTCGACATCTCAAGGGCATTTGAAAAAATTTTGGCAGACAGCGTAAGTTTTGTATTGCCTTTTACCTGTAAAACAAAAGTAAACGTTGGTTATTAAAGCGTTGTTAATTAACAATGTTCTGCATTATCAAGTAGATTACGTGCAGGCCATGCGGTTTATGAGATTTTACTAATTCATTAGGGCGATTACGCTTAGGGTTTCTTGCCAAAAGATAGGTGGACAAGCGATTATTTTGGGACATCTTTATGTTATCGGTAAAATTATTCGTTTTGGTCTACCAACATGTCTTTTGGAACATCAATACATTGATAAGTTTTATTATTGTAACTACCATGATTACATTTTGATTTATAGTTCCGTAATTCAAGATCTTTTGGAGCATATCTACAATAATAATAAAACTGCAGCATTAGAAACAATACAAAATACTTAATTTATGTTTCCTAACCTCACTTCCTTCTTTGATTTTCTTTTTCTAGTACCTCTACCTTCGCTATTTTCACCGACTATCAGGCCACCATTCGCATTAGTCTCATGGTTATTCATCATCAGTGTTTGGAGGATCAGAAGATTTAATGATGTGATCCCTTAGAACTCAAAAATACCAGGTAAACTTGTTTTCAAGATACCATTGATCTCCAAACGCTTGTTTTAGAACGGTATTTACTGCTTTTCCTTTCTCTTGAGTTATACCATGCCCACATACATCTTCATAGAGCTTTAATTTCTTCAACCGTTTACCCTTTTTAAATAATTTGTAAAATTTTTGATGTATCATTAAATCTGTAGTTAATTTCAGATTTCAAAACTATTTGTGTTTTCCCTTGGAACAAATTTTTCTTAATGTATACTCTTTTCTGTTCGCTAATTCCGTCCATTTTCTTAAATATTTCTAACAAAGACTTTAGGTTATAAACCAACCAATCATTTTCCATTTCTCTAACAGTACCAAACTTAGAGTAGATTTTTACGTTGTCCTCCGGGAACACAATTTTTTCTTGTCTAAGTTCCTTTTCAACTCTACTGAAAACACGATCGGCTGGTAGGTATGAATGTCCCTAACGGGAAAAATGTATTCGATTGATTCGACTGATTTTGGAGACAATTTCAAAAGCCAAAACATCAACATGTGCAAAATGTGGGAATTCTTATTCTGTCTCCGCCGCCATCAGAAAAAGTTTAATTTTTTAACATTTACATCAAAATTAAAGTTGGATGAAAATGCATTAAAGCAGATCCAATTTTATTAGATCCACGCCCACTTTGCACTTCGTTCCAGGTATAGAAGATAGGACTTTTTCCTCCAATATCAACTACACAAATGAATAGAATGCAATCTGCAGAGAGTAATACGCATCTTGGATAGGCAGCTTTGTCAGGCTTTGAACCTGCTGCATATCAAAGCAAAACTGACAGTATTATCGGGAATTTCTTGCTATATTAAATGAAATTGTTTGGCCCTAACCTTGTGCACGCTTAGATCCCGAATGCTAGCATTTTTTTTTCCTGTTTCATTGCAAATTTTATTCTATTTTAGTTCTTTCACAATAGCTACAACTATCGGTAACAGGTGATCCAAGACCCAGATTAAAGTGACACGAAAATATTTTGTGGAAGTATGCATAACTTACTTGATAAGTTTTGGTTTGTGTCTGGTTATACATTTTGCACATCTTATTTATGTTTAGAGTGGCTGGCAAATACAGACGGCGGGACTTGTTACGAGCGTAGTGACTTTCTCGGCCCTTGAATTATGCTATGAATGATTTTACCCTGTCTCGGTCATCTGTCATCGTTATTTATTCTCGGTATTACGGGCCCATTGCCCTCTATACCTCCGTCTTATTGGCTTTTCTGATGATATATGTAGATTTTCTGTACCTGAAATAAATACATTAAATATACCTATACCTCTGTTGTCTTTTCCTGAGATGAACTTCGGCTTTTATGTTTCCGGTCACCTCGGTGTCGTTGTTCCCTGTCATTGGTTGGGTCGGCAGCTTAAATGGTGCGGCGGTTGCGTTTACTCATTGTGAGTTCATCCTTTGATCTGCTTCGTTGCTTTTAGTGCCTTCACGATCTTCATGATGAGCGCGAAGTCCTCGTCTTCTGATTCTTCAGGAGCCTGTTTCTTGTTGCCCGCTGCCATCTGGGCATAGCTTATCCCTGCTTCGGCCATCCTTGCTGGTTTTCTGACTTCTGCTGTTCTGGGGCGTTCCCTTTCCTGATGTTTCTTGGATGGGCGAGGTATCCTCCGTAATTTGCGGTGTGCAACCCGGTGCAGTTGCAGTACTTTGGCTATCCCGTCTCTCGGGTCTTCTGACAATCCCTGGTGTGATGCGTCCCCGCACACTTCACACATCGGGGCTATGCGTGGCATCCGCTGGTAGTATGCCCGTATCGCTGGCAGTTGTAACACTGACCTGTCCCGTTCTTCTTGTGGGGCGACTCCACTCGCACCCTCAAGTATCCTATCGTCGTGATGCCGAAGATCTCCTTGGCCCTTTCCCTTCTCTCGAGGTGGACCAGTGCCATGGCGGTCTTCCGGTGTTCGCGTCCGGCGAACATCCGGCTAACCTTCTGGACGTCAAACCCCATGGATTTGAGATCGTTCTTAACCGTTTCTAGCATCTCGTCGTCTTGCGGGATGCCCTTGATGACTACCTTTAGCGGTTTGGCTTCTTCTAAAAGGTAGACGTTGAACTGCACTCCGATGGTGTCTAGTGCAGTTGTTGCCGTTCTGTAATCGTCGGGGGTGCTTAAGATCACTCTGATCCCGTCGTTGGATGTTCTGGTGGCCTTTGGGGTAATCCCGACCGAGGCTAGCTTCTTCATCGTCTTGGAGTAATCCTCTTGGCGGTGGAGGATTAGAGGCGGATTCCTTCTTTGCGGGCGGGCCTTTCCTGGATTTGCGCTTCGGCGTCCACCGCTGCCGCTTCACACCGCCTTTCTTCGTGACGGTCTTGTATTCTTCCTCTTCGGAGAGGGCGTCTTTATCTTTTTCTTGTTGGGAAGCTGCTGTGCAGACTTCCATCTTCTCGTGAAGCATTTCGGCTATCTTTGTCGTATTCTTTGATGTTTCGGGAGTTTCATCGTTCCCTCGCTTCTTTCCACTATGCCTCTTCTTCTTAGGGCGCGGTGGCTTTCCGTTGTCGCGTTGATCTTCTGCGAGAGCTTCGGAGGTCTTGAGCTTGGTGTTGTTTGTCGACTTTTCAGTGGTGATCGCGTCGAGTCTTGCTACGAGTTCTTCGTGTTGAGCTTGAAGGGTTCCAATGGTTGCCTTAAGCTCTTGGATTTTTCTCTCTTGATCCTTTAGTGTATTGAGGTGTTCTTCTATCCTGGTGTCTTTGGCGCGAAGGACTTCCTGTGCCTTTTGCCATTCTCCTAGGTAGATTCCTTGTAATCTGCGCTCTCTCGCCAGTTCATCTTCGTAATCGCTTTCTTCGTCCGACATCGTGAATGGCTCGTCTCCGAGACCAGATCTATGTGGTTTTAACCACACACTTCCGGTGCGAAGGTTGAGGATGCTGTAATATAAAGATTAGTACTCGATACTAGTCGTACGTTCTTTTAATATGATCTCGCCAATAGGCGTATCGAAATGTCTGAGAAAACTCTCTCCCAAAACACGTGTGTTCTGTTCGAGAGCTCAACACAGACTTTTGTCTTACCCGTCTCGTTTCTCAACAGGCTTTTGCGATTGAAAATCTATCACCGCCCCTTTTTTCCGTATTTTGCTTACCCTGTAGTAAATTTTAGCTACCGATAAAATTCTACGCGTCGACATCTCAAAGCATTTGAAAAAATTTTGGCAGACAGTGTAAGTTTTTGTATTGCCTTTTACCTGTAAAACAAAAGTAAACGATTGTTATTAAAGCGTTCTTAATTAACAATGTTTTGCATTACCAAGTAGATTACGTGCAGGCCATGCGGTTTTGAGATTTTACTAATTCATTAAGGCGATTACGCTTAGGGTTTCTTGCCAAAAGATAGGTGGACAAGCGATTATTTTGGGACATCTTTATGTTATCGGTAAAATTATTCGTTTTTGGTCTACCAAAATGTCTTTTGAAGCATCAGTAAATTGATAAGTTTTATTATTGTAACTACCATGATTACATTTTGATTTATAGTTCCGTAAGTCAAGATCTTTTGGAGCATACCTACAATATTAACAACAATAATAATAAAACTGCAGCATTAGAAACAATACAAAATACTTAATTTATGCTTCCTAACCTCACTTCCTTCTTTGATTTTCTTTTTCTAGTACCTCTACCTTCGCTATTTTCACCGACTATCAGGCCACCATTCGCATTAGTCTCATGGTTATTCATTTTACTCAATGAAGCGCTTCTACAAGCACTGATAAAACACAAAACTGCTGTCGATACACTAGCACGGAAGTATGCACTAAACAGCTGTGAACTAATCGCACGCTCCCTAAGAATACATACAAAATGGATATGTTGCGCTTTGAACATAACAAAGGCGTGCATTCAGCATGCATTTACTATAAGATACGTTGCGTTTTAATAGTTTCTAAACTCGCCATCGTGTAGGGGAGCCCTGAATACCGCTACAACCATTTATAACTCGATTTTGATAGTTTATGGATTTGTTGCATTTTGAAATTATTGCTCCTCATTTGGTATTTTGATATTCTTTCTCTTTAATCTATCTTAGGTTAAGTGTATTTGTCTCTTTATTTGTAATAAGATTAGATCCTACCGTATCTTTTATATCGTTAGTTCTATATTTTCTTGTCTTGTGTCTTTTGCGGGTAATTTATTCTCGTAATTGCCCGATTTTGGATAAAATCACTGAGCCTTATCACACACACACACCTTCACTTCAACACAACCACTCACGACCAAGTATTTTCTGCAGAGTACTAGCATTTAATCGTGTGCTATTTTTACCAATATTTTGATTCTAAACAAACTGGCGCTGTTTAATTAGTGACTGTTCCGTTATTCATTAATGCCAAGAAAGATTCACTCCCCACGCAGAACAACATCAACCTACCATCTCCTTAACTGAGCTGTCGGTAATTAGCTTGATCTGTTACACAAATCTTATTGTCGTAACATCATTAATAAAAATAAACAGAACTGTTGTGAAGTTAAATTATACGGCATCAAGTCAGACTAGATAAACTAAACCACCCTAAAGGTACCATAATTTATTGAATTAATTAGAAACAAATTTACAGTAATTTCAAGCTTTTAAACACCCTATATAGATGAATCAGAGGTTATTAACGAAGTAATGAGTTTTAGTGATAGACTAATGTAAAACAATATAAAGACGGAGTTTGAAGTGTAAATGAGTGTGGACGTAGCATAAAACGCCTATAAAAGAAAGCAAGGTTTATAAATTCTGAACTTTTGCCAATTTAATCTACTTGAGCTTTATTATCAATTAAATACTTAAATAAAGTTGCAGTATTAAACATCAATTTCAAGATACTGAACGGTAACAAGATTTAAAAAACAATAAAACCGTTCTTAAAACATTAAAAGCACAGTAACGCCGATATTAAACTTTCCAGCAATAATTACGTTTCATTTTGACTTTCTTTTGCTCATAAATTTATTAACATTTGAATATAAATTTCAATAAACACAATAAGATCCTTACATTCAGTATTGATAAATTTTAAAACTTTTGAAAGTTTATGGCATTTCCTAAAATCTTTGTGAACACTGATAAGGAAGCTACAGCAATAACTTTTTTATATTCCTATATCTACGCGTATTTTCTGATGAAATTGAATAGGTCTTTTGTTTATTATATATATGGAATCGTATTCAAAGAGTCTCTAAAGATAATGAATGCATTTATATGTGTATTAGCTTTAAATCTACATATTTGAAAGTTAGAGGTCCATTTTCTTTTAGTACAAACGGAAATTGTATTTATTGAAAGTGAGAAAAATAAAGAAGAGAAGGCATGATTTTCTTCTAAAATAAATATATCTAAAAGCTTTCGCGATTATTTATCTGTCAAACCTTCGATTATCAAAGTGACCTGTAAACTCACGTGACTCACTTTAGGATTGTGAAATGGTGCGGCTCTTTCATGGCCCTAGGATTGCCTTTGCTTGAATGCGTTTGAATACTGTCGACACGATGGAACAACATTCTAAGGATGCTGTACCTTTCCATACAAATCTTACATAAGTAAAGTTAGGGTAAAAGGTAAAATAAAAGTGCTGAAGTTTTTATCTTAATACATACTGCTTAATGGTAGCTTTAGTTAGATTGCTATAGATTTTGCAATTAAGATAAAAAAATGTGTAATTTACCCACGTTTCACACATGCAAAGACAAATCACGTATATAGCAGATTTATTACAACAAAATTGAAAATGTGTAAATATTAAACCGTGTATGTTTTATTTATCTTTATATAGATTTATACGTTTTGAGAACAATTACAGCTATTGTCTTCAGGAAATATTAATATCTTTAGTAATTATATAAGGTTTGGGAAATATGAAAATTAATAACGCAAATATATGCCTGCTATTAATCTCACATTTTGGTAAAGTATAAGGCCAACTATGGAATCTAATTTTATTTAACCCATTAATTACCAACGTCTCATAAACGAAATATTTTAAACAAAATTTTATTCTAGACCTAATATTGTTTGTGCCGATTTATTTTTATCATTAATTTAATAGAAAATTCCAAAGTTAAAAACATTTTTCCGATTTCTAAATAGAATAGCGATGGCTTAGGCGCAATAAGTCGTAACGCACAAAATGTGTTTTGGCGTTTTGGACGCCACTTGATTCTAACGCTTAAATATATGTTCCTACAATACATCGTAAGACTCATAAGTAGTACCGCTGCACCTTGGCCGCCATTTTGTTTATTGTGACGTCATAGTCCGCCCCTGGGACACCTTCTCTCCACTTTTTGACGGCTCCTTTGCGGGGCCATTTTCAACCACT
>JARFJB010000780.1:0-66280 GCA_036346205.1 Vesta saturnalis
ATGATACTATAATTAAATCAGATATTCACACTTATCTTCCATATGGATCTTCTAAATATGGACCTTCCGAAGAAATACGCATCTTAATTCAAAGTCAAGATCTAATTACGGCTACTTATGATAGTTTTCTGTACATAGAAGGTAAACTTGAGCTCAAAAAGAAGATGAAAGAAAAGCATGCAGCTTAACCAACAATTTCCCGAACTTTCTTTTCGAAGAAATTCGTTATGAGTTAGGTGGTCAGAGTGGATGTTTTAGAAATCCAGGTATAACATCTACGCTTAAGGGATATATTTCTTATACGGCAAGCAAAAGCAAAGCACTAAGCCATTTGGAATGGTCGCCAAAGAATGAAGAACCATTACAAGTAGAATTCGATGAGCAAAATAAATAAAAATCTTTTCGAGTAAGCATACCATTGAACCATATATTTGGAATAATAGAGGATTATCGTCAGGTAATCGTGAATATGCGCCAAGGGTTGGGTTTAATTCGATCTAGAAGCGATACAAACTGTTACTATGGTGAAGTTGATGCCGCAATAACCTTAAATAAAATTCAATGGAAAGTACCACACTTAACACTTAGTGATGCTGCGAAACTTAACTTGTTTCAAGGAATCAATAAAAATTCTATTATTACTGTTCCATTTCGTCAATGGGAGTTATATGAATTACCTTCTTTAAAACAAGCAACCTCAGACATATGGCCAATAAAAACATCAACGCAACTGGAAAAACCACGTTGGATAATTGTTGCATTCCAACAAGGTAAAAGGTATACAAGGTCAGCAAGGGCCGGAAATTTTGATCACATTAACATCAGAAATCTTAAAGTACATCTGAATTCTGAGTATTATCCATATGAAGCAATGCATTTGAACTTCAGTGCTAACCAATACATACCTGCCTATCGCAATTTTTGAAATTTCGATGTGATTACTATGGTGAAGATGATAAAGATGCATTATTCAACTATTCCGAATTCAAATCATGTCCAGTATTTGTAATGGACTGCTCTAAACAAAATGAATCCTTAAAAAACTCAACAGTAGACATCAAATTGGAAATGGAATCTCTAACACCTTTCGATAGTAGAATCGTTGTCTATGGTCTTATTCTCCATGATTATTGTGCAGTACAGCCACTCACTGGGGAAGTGAAAAATTATAATTATTGTAATATAGTCTAATATATAAATAAAAATGTTGTAATTATTCGTTTAGTTTTATTTCATCCACTAACGATGAAAGTAGTTGCTCAAAAACAAAAACTCTCAATTCAAAATCATGACTTTGATGAAAAGTCTATTACTTCAAAACATGGTGATTTACTTCCTAATAGTATACGTGGTATTATATGTGGCCACTCCAATTGTGGTAAAACAAACGCAATGATCAGTCTGATTACAACCAAAACAAGTACAAACTTTTACAGAATATCTTACTTCCAATGAGGGATATAGGTTACTTTACCTTCAATGATAATCAAGAGGTGATTGAACCTAATTGTGCAAAATCAAACTCTATTTTTATATTCGATGATATCGCTTGTGAAAAGCAAAATAACATAAGGGTATATTTTTCTATGGGTAGGCATAACGATATTGACTGTTTCAATTTGGGTCACACTTATAGTAAAATTCCAAAGCAATTAATGCGAATGTAATTATATTATTTGAGCAAGATGAATTAAACTTAAAACGTGCATGAGGATCATATAAGTCCCACCATAAGCATGAAATTATTTCGGGACATGTGTTCAAAGAGATGGGTAGATCCGTTTGGTTTCATGATCATAAACAAGGATGCTGAAATTAATAATGATCGCTATAGGAAAAGATTTGATGAATATATAATACCTTAAACTACTTGCAGTAGTTTAGTAGGTGCTGAGCAGTTTAGATATTAACAGCTATCTGTTTGTGTAAACAACTACCTCTTCTAGGTAAACCGGCATCTGTTCAGTAAACCCGCTTTGCTATATTGGATAACAAGGAAATGATATTAAAGAAGAAAATTATTCAGGCTCGTAAAATAATACAGCAGAAGTATAACAGTATTAAAACAGCTTGCATTGATAATGAAAGAACATTTGAAAGTACTTATAAACCCTAATAGAACCTCTAACTGAAATAGTAAATAAAATCAATCCAGATAAAAAACACCTAAAAGGAGGCCCATTGCGTTAAACCCAAAAACCACCCTATTCATATTTCCGAGAAGCACGCTACTGCCCACTAGTCCCGCTAGCTCAAGTTCAACTCCAGGCTTCACTCCATTAGGTGATTCAAGAAAGGGTGCTACTAGCCCACTAGCTCAGCTTCCGTTTTTCAAACAAATCCTCCTCCAGGTCTTCGTACACCATCTTTAGATACATCTGTTGTAGAGATTAATATTGAGGAAGAAGAAGAACCCCTTAGTGTCACAGATGATTCTACTACCCGTAATGAACCCACTCAGAAGAATTTCTCGAGCAGTTATCATGAATTACCTCGTATATACGTTGAACATATTATGAGGATCCTGAAGGTGCTATTGATCATACTTATGGAGTCCACTATGATACCAAAACAGACAAATGGACAATTGGTAATACTCCCGTTACAATTAAAGGAAACGATATGATTATTAAAGGTGTCACGTATAAAGGGACTCCAGGTTTATATGATCTGCTTATTATGAATGAACCCAATTTAAATCTAGTAAATCAAAAAGAAAAAATAGAAGTATTTTAGAAGCTACGAATGTTGCAAGGCGAGATTATGATGTAAGTGGGCAAATTCGAGGAAGCCGCAGCAAAAAGTATACACAAATAATCAAACCCTTGCTATCATCATCACCACCCACAACCAAGGGAGGTGGAGCTATGTTTTTTAAGGAATTAACAAACAGGCCGATTGAATATAAATATTGGAATGATATACATGAACTAATTCGTGATCTAGAAGTATTGTGGGCAGAAAAATTGGCAGGGAATACAGGTGTCGTAAATGACATAATATCAATTGTAGAAGAACTGATATGGATGGATAAAAACCAAACAAGCCGTTTTTTAAACAGGATAAATGAGAATGCATTGATGTCGACATATCATAACTAAAATGACCTTGACAAATTTGGACGTTCACATGTTCAGTATCAATTCAAGAAATTAACCCCTCAGTTTAAATTGATTGATGATAATCAATTTTATATAGAGAATAGAGACGCAGCAATGTTGCCTCCCATAGATCATCAAGAGTTCACCACTAAGCAATACTATTTATCAACAAGGTTCAATTTGTATGGAAGTCGTTTGACACAGTTGGCGGACCTGGAAGATGGTGATGCTAAGAGTAAAGGATACCTTGATTTTTGTTTACAAGCAGTTCAAAAAGCTTTTAAAGGAAACTATCAAGATTATCTAGCACTGGAGGAAAAACTACATCAACTTAAAGAAATTGTTGATAAATTAGTACCATGTCCAAATTACAACTCTTTAACTAATTGCACAAACCTGCACGAAAGAATTTTAAGCGAAGGCGAACAATAATTAGAGCTTTTAATGATCTTTGACATGCAGATTTAGCTGAATTTAACAAATATGCTAAACAAAGTAAAGGTTATAGGTATATATTAGTGGTTATCGACTGTTTTTCGAAATACCTGTGGACTAAAAGATTAAAAACAAAAACAGGTCAAGAAGTTAGCAAGGCCATGCAAACAATCTTCAAACAAGGTCGGAAACCTACCAATTTGCAGACAGATGCAGGAAAAGAATTCTACAATAAGCATTTTACTAAACTAACGTAGCGTTATGGAGTCAACCATTACTCCACCTATAGCACAAAGAAGGCTGCAATTGCTGAACGTGTTATCAGAACCATTAAAGGTGCTCTATATAAGTCATTCAGCCTGCAAGGTAAATACAAATGGATTGATACAATTGATACCATAACGATGGATTATAACAATCGTAAGCATAGAATTACCGAATGAAGCCCAAAGATGTTGATAATCATACAAAGCTGCAGGCTTACACTCATATAAAAATATTTGATCGGAATCGATATTGTGTTGGTGACAGTACGAATCAGTAAATTTAAAAGTATTTTTGCTAAAGGATACACCCCCAATTGGTCTAGTGAACTATTTAAGATTGTGAAAGTTCACATTACTAACCCAACCACCTACTTGTTGGAAGACATGAAAGGAAAACCTGTACTGGGAGGTTTTTTGAACATGAATTACAGAAAACAAAGTATCCTGATGTATATCTGTGGAAAAAGTGCTTCGTTCCAAGAATAATAAGTTATTCGTAAAGTGGTGGGATTGGATGAAAGATCATGGATCAATAAGGATGATATTGTTTAATAACTTGTTATTTGTGCAATAAATTACTTATATTAGTTATATAGTTTGTATCAAAGGATGTTTGCTCTCGGATGAAATAAAACAAATAAAAAAATAATTTTATTTTATTTTAGTTCAGTAAATATTACATAAAAATGTTTTAAAATTTCATTATCTTATAAGTAAACCTAAAGTACTTCTATAATCATTTAAATTACTTGAGGGCCATATTCCTGAATCTGGTCTACAAGTCCATTCTAAACAGGAATTTGTACTTGTTTCACCTTTATGAATGTTTTCTAATATCTAGTTGAAAATTTTGTCATGTTCCTCGTTTTCCCATGGTTGAAACTTATAGCTGATGTTTTGTTCTAATAATATTTCAATCAAAATATCGAGGCACTTGTAATTAGCATAATATGCTGCTTTCTCAATACATTCAGTTATAATAAATAACGTGTCTTTATAAGCAGAATTAATATTCTCTAAGCTAGATTTAACATTTGTTGAATCATCATCATCACCACATAATACATTGTATACATACATTTTAAGCGGTACGTTACCAAGTAAATTCATATCATCTAAGATTTTATCAACTTCATTAAAAGTTAATGAATTGTAACCTTTATTAATGCACAATTTTGTAAAACTTTTAATGCTATTGTCTAATTTAATTTTTTTATTAAATAATGTCTTAATAATAACCTCATTTGTACACTTTGAATTTATAGCACACCAGTTAAATCACTCATCAGGAATAATCATATGTTGTAATACAAAGCTTTCAGAGGAACACTCCCCCATCAAAGAACGCTTCAGGTACTTTCTGTATATCATTATCTGTAAATGGTTTTTCGCAAATGTGGAAAATCGTGGTGCTTTCAAAGTGTTCAACCTGATTGGGTGTGAAAGTATCCATAGGAATTATTTTATTGATTATTTCGGTGGTCCAATGTGTAATACTTTGAAGCTCTTTAACAAACCATTGAATGCAATCATTTCCTCTATAAAGCCTAAATTGAGATAAAGAATCATTGTATAAACACTTCAAGTAGTAAGCAATGCTGAAAGGTTTGGAATGAAATAGAGTATTACCCCCAAGTGATGCTAAATTTGTACACTTTTCTAAAATACTTTCTAAATCGGCATAAACTACAAACGGTATCTTTTCCTGAAATGCGAAATTTATGAACTGCAGAAACATTTCCGCTTCGGTAGGCATCCTGGCTGAACATTGATTAAGTTGATGGCAGAGAGTGACATGTTTTTGTAGAAGGCGATATGAAGAGAAGTGGTTCAAGCATCGATAACAAATAAATTTCTTGTGCTCCCTATTCGATAGTTGTTTAGAAAAAAGAGCTGGCAGATTTTTAATCCACGCGAAATGATAAACAGTATTATTTTTTGTATTAATAGCATCAGCAGTAGAACCCGCAGAATGATAATTAGGCGAAAGTACTAAAAGATTTATAGGATCCCTGACACTATTTTCTTGATTTACACTTAATACTACCTTTCCTCTGAATGCAAAACAAATTAATGGAGATGTTGTTTAATTTCAAATCTTTTTACATCATCTATTTTAATGGGAAAGGGAATTGAATCATAATTCAAAACATCTCTAAAATGAGGATAACTGTAAACTCTATCTGAATGAAGTTGCACTGGATATAATGCCGAAACAACGGCCCACAGGAAGCAATACTGGTCATCGTTCTTAATATTCACTACCGCATGCTTCACTGCTATGAAGTATGGAACTTTAACGTAAGTCGAAAACCACCTCTAAATGGATATAGCTATTAAAATTCGGAAAACTCTTCTAATTTTTTTGTAATTTGTAATAAACGTTATTATTATACGACTCACTCAAATTAGTCGCAACATCGATGACATAACTTTTTATGGCAAAAGTCTTCAACTCGATAACATGATTTTGAGGTTGCATGAAATTGTAGGCTAAAATGACATTGACCTTGAGCATCGTTTGCCTTAGCACTACTTTAACCTTTCGTGCAATACTATTGTATGCATTTTGTAAAAAAATAAGAGGGTCCTTAATGTTTGCTATATTGACTGTAATACCTGTAAGTAACCTACCATTAAAACATGAATCTATAGAGTACCAACCTAATTTGTGTGTACGTTTTTTAGTGACAATTCCACTACCTGTTTTCTCTGAAGCGTCCTTTAACCGTTTAAGTCTCACAAGATAACACTTTAACAATGATAAATTACTTTCAAGAATAAGCAAATTTTTACTTTTATATCTTGGAATAGCTTAATATTAGTGTTAATTATACGGATGTGCTTTACAAATTCATTTTTGGTTTTTAACAATGGAATAATACGTGTTGTTAAATTAACAATGTCACTACTACTTGGTACAACCTCACTCATAGTTACCTTCAAAACTGTATCCAACAATGCAAAAATATGAAGCACACACGATTACACAGTAATGGACTTGTAGCAAATATTTTATTTATTTATTATAACTGATATGTAAAAAACTAATAATTTAAGTAGCTATAGAAGTACTTTAGGTTTACAATTACAATTACGAGTGCAATATACCAACTGGTACAGAAATGCTGTTTATCGGTTTATACAGTCATATAAACCCCCATTCAAGGTTAAATATCACAAACTTGTTATAACTTGTATTTGACATACATAAACTCGTCTTATATGAAAATGAAATGTGATGCTTTCACACGCTTTAGTTCATTGCCTTTAGATTACGTTTGCAAAAGTATTCCCAACAGCTTCAGTTCAGAAAGATGTAGATATTGCACTTTCTTTATTATTATCTTTAGTGGACGTTTACATTTAATATCTGTTAACCTAACCTTGCTGACATGGTATGAAATATCTTCTCATGTCTAGATTATGTTACATTCCTTAGAGTTCATCACCTTTACTTGCACAGCTCAGTTCGTTACACTAACCACTTCCAGTTGTTACCAATTTTGTTAACGTTAACAGATCTATGTGTACATAATGTCAAAGTTTTAATTGAATACTCATTCATTACTTACAATTAGTAGTAATGGCTGCAGCGAATAACAGATCAAAATTATCATTAAAAACAAAAAAAACATGCATTTTGCACAACGTTTTGGTGCAACCATCAACGGCGAACACAAAGAACCCTAGCACCCTTCGAAGAGACCATCCCCATCATTTCAATAAGAGATAGTGATGTAGAGGATGAATTTTCACGGTATTTTCAAAGTAAGTATAATTTATTTAATTAAAATAATAGGCCCCCATAATTAATTAATAGAGTGTAAAGGGACGCCGTCAGACATCCGATTTATTATTATTTTATTAGTTTATTAACAAGACGCCGTCCTTTATAAAATTTTCCTATCATGATTAATTATTTGCTAAGTAAATAATAATACCGATTCACAGAATTTAGTAAAATAACGTGACGCGCTAAATGCACAGGTGCAAGACATTATAAAGATTCGTAGAAATTCTAGTAAAATTGAACCGATTTCATAACGTTGCATATAATTGCACAATAATTAATCATGCATCCTCCTCCAGACGTAAAATCCCAAAACGTTTACAAGTTTGATACGTCAGAGCATCTTCCACCAATCCGGGCTTACGGAAGCTCACCACCAAAGTTTAGTAACCACTCGCGAATTCTATATAAAAACGCGGCACGCGTTATCCAACCAGTTTTCCTTTTCTTTGTTTAACCAGCCTGCTTCTTTTGTTTACCGTGTGCTATAAATCGCATTCGCGCCGACTACTACCTGTTGTAAACCAGCCGCCTGAAACCGTCGTCCGGTAGAAACCGCGATTCCGCGACATAGCATCACCGAAGTTAAAAGGTTAGAAGTTGCAGAAATCTAACGTTGAAAGTACGTAAGTTGAGATACCTGGTTATAGGGATATGCAGGGTTGTAAGCGACATACTCTCTATTACCAAACGTATTTCTTCTAGTATCAGACATATACACACCTACACAGTGGAGTTTGAAGGTAGTTGCCCGACATTCCATTAGACCGAACGAAATCCTACTGTTTAGTATAACGGGTGGTTTGCCCAGATTGCTACAAAGAGATCTACATATACACACCTACAGTGGAGTTTGAAGGGTAGTTGCCCGACATTCCATTAGACCGAACGAAATCCTACTGTTTAGTATAACGGGTGGTTTGCCCAGATTGCTACAGAGGAGATCAACCTACACAAATTTACACAAACACCACCACGCAATACACCTCGACAAACGTACCATCGACCGCCAGATACCTGTAATTAAAACCTCGCCGGAAGTTGAGTAGAACACCTCGTTAACGCCGTAAATCCAGTAATATAGAAACGTAACCGTAAACACGAGACGTGTCCGTTAGTAGTTAACAACCACCTGTAAAGTAAACGAAATCACCACCGCCACCGTCAGAACGTAAGTTGCACCTTTGACTAGCATTAAGATTGTTACCCGTAAACCAGAGACTACCGGATAGTTTCTTGCGTTAAATAAACCAAATCGTGATTGTTAAACGCGAAAGAAAGGATTTTACTTTAAAATAGAAAACGAAGGTTTATATTTTAAACACACCAACATAACAAAAGCTTGTAATTTTATTTTGTTTAAATAAAACCGGTATAAGATAATTAATATCGTAAAAGAAATATAAATTCCGAGCTACCGTATAAACGCTATTTTCATAAGAAAAGCTTTCATTTATTTAAAAGGGCAAAATTGAATGTAAATGGGAATGAGTTTATGTTCTTAGGAAAAGCAGGTATAAATTATACACTGATAACCGACAGCTTTAAAATATCGATTATTCTTTAAAGGCAGAGTATTGAACCCATCTTATCGCGCACGTGTTTATATCGCGTTATCTGACTACCTGCTTCTGTATTTTATACAGGGACGTATTCAGCTAAAGACGAAAACTAAAATCAAAACCCAACCTTCTATTAACGTCACGTTACAGAAACTACAGGACCACCTGACTGCAGATCAACCGAGGAAGTCATTACATTTGACAGAACGTGAGATATTATACAGCTGGCGCCTAAAGACCACCTGGAGAAGGAAGAGTTACAAATTTGCCTGTATTTATATCTTAAGTTACATAATATAGAAATATAATTAAATAGGGAATAAAGTATATATATATATAGAATCTTGTAATCTATTTGTTCAACGTGTTAAGAGCCTGATTAACGAACGATCCCAATTTTGCAAGTACAAAATTCCGACTGAGCAGTAAGAAAAGTAGCCTTTACAAAGTACCTAGTACAACTAAATTTATTTATCTTTTCAGCATAACACCAGCAACAACAGTCTTAGCAACACCACCACCACCACGACCACTGCAAAATATTCAACACGGAGCTTTTTAGCTCTGATAGAACACTTCAGTCAGCACGAAGAGCAGTAACCACCAACCCTACAGGAGCTTAAGACAAAAAGTGTAGAGTGGTTGCGAAAAGTTTATAATAATGACTACATTAACAGTGAGGCGATTGTGATGGAACGAGTAGAAAAACTTACTAAATAACTGACAGAGGCTAATCACCATTTAGAGTGTGTGCGAAAAAACATTAGAGACAGTGAAAATGTTTTACGTAAGTAGGAGGGGATTGAAGTGTGGTAAGTGCATGTGTTTGTGTGTTATTTGATGTAAGTTAGCATTAGTTTTTGAACAGTTGGATATGTAATCGTGCGCGTTATTTTTTTTTGTGTGTAAATGTTAGTAATTAATTTTTATATAAATGTGTAGTGATACTTTTTATTTAATGTATATTTTGTAAGTAGTATTTTTGCTTTATTGTATGCTTATGGTTTTTCCTGAAAAATGAATATACAGTAAGGATGGTAGATAGTTAATCTGTTTTAAAAACAATAATACTTAAACATGTAAGTGTTAAATAAAAATTTTAATTTGAAATATAATTATTGAACATGTATGCATGAAACGTATAACGATTTAAAGGAAGTTAAGTATATATATATATATATATATATATATATATATATATATATATATATATATATATAAACTACGTAGAAATTGTATTTAATCATAAATGTAAAAGTGTAAATTTAATCTTATGAATAGAACAAATTACTACATGTTTGTATTTACAAATAAATGTGATTTAGTTTATTTATTTTAAGTAGATGTAAAATCATGAACTGTTAGAATAATTTAACGTGTAAAGGTGTTAGTTTCATGGTAAACAGTTCAAAAATAATCGTAATTATGCTAGACAAAATCACATTAATATAGTTGAAACATATATTTTATTTAATTTTCAAATAACAAATTTTTTTCTTTGCAAATCTTGTTTACGTTTCGGAAATGTAACATTTCTATTCCCATCTTCAGAACGACTTAATCGTTAAGTTATATAACACATGGCATAAGTGTTGAAACCTTAATAACTAATTTATATATGTAATTTGAAAACAATAACACTATTGTAACTAGTTAATAGTTATTAAACTTAAAACTTACCAACTATTTGTTAAAAATATAGTAATAAATTTTAATGAACAAAAATAGTGACTACGTGAGGAAGTAATATCACATGTTGGAGGTAACCTCTTTACATCCTACAAAATAAGGTTAAATAATGTGATTATAAATTAATTACAAAGTTACCATGAAAACCAGGAGTTTAAGACCATCGTTATTAATTAATAAATTTATCTTAAGGATGACTTGGCAAAACACAGATTACACTAACAAATATCTCAAAAGATGTAAATACATTAGCAAGCAGAAAAATTAATTTACAAGATGGCAACTTAATTCAGAAGATGAAGTACCAACATACTATAGTGATTTTACTATACTAAAATTACTTATTTTTAATTAAATTATTATAAATGAATTGTTAATGTCCGTTTTGTGGTTAACAGTATTATATTTTTGTATGTGAAACATTTCAATAAACATTCTCTTACGCAGATTATTTTCTTGCATTACAATTTTTTTATTGTCAAAATCAAATTTGTGACCAAACTGTAGGTAATGATTGCTAAGGGCAGTGTCATTACGTTTATTTTTAATTGAATAACAATGTTGGGAAATACGTTTTTTGAGATATTGCGAAGTTTGACCAATATAAGGTTTGGAACAATTTTTACATTTAATTTTATATATCAGATTTGGTTTTTCATCAATTTGTACTTTGGATTTAAGGTTTAAATGAAATTTGTTAATAGTATTAAAATTTTTAAAACTAATGTTGTAATTTTGGTTCCTCTTATTAAGGATAATTTTCTTAATTTTTCAGCTAAGATTAGGAATGAACAGTAAGGAAAAAAATTTTTTTTTGGTAGATGAATGATTATCATTTGTTTTTTTTATATTTATGTTTATTGCGAATCCACAGGATCGTTTATCTATGTTTGTTAATGAAAGGTAACGGAAAATTATTCTTAATAAGAGTCCTTCTGATTTTATTAAGGTTAGTCATCCTAAACATGTGAGACAGAATGAACGCTCTGTCAACCAAGGCGTGTATAATGTTCGTTTGAATTTTATGTCATTCAAAGTTAAAATCTAAATATCTTTCGGACCACAATGCCTTTGTGTACCAATTGGTAACAATTTTATTACCATTATTTATTAATGTTATATCTAAGTTACGTTTTGTCATTTCATTTTCAATTGTAAATTGTATTCTATGATGAAATTATTGAAATGTGTAAGAGTATATTAATATAGTTAGGATCCATTAACATACGCAATCATCCCATATCTTTTATAAAGTTTATTTTATTATTCAAAGTTGTTTGTCATGATGTTATTTTCGATATGTTCCATAACTAAATTAGCGATAACAGAGGACAACTACATAGCCATACCAAAGTTTGTTTTAGAACTGGTTTTATATTGAAAGAAAGTATTAAGAATAATTTCTGCAACCTTGATGAAATTTTCTTGACAAATTAGTAAATTTAATATCTCATCACCTTTCCTCAATACAACCTATCCTAAATCAGTAGGAATATTAGTAAAAGTGATATTACATCAAGGCTGACCAATTTGAAATTTTTAGGGACATAATTTTTATAAATTTATGAAAGGCCCATGAATCTTTAGTGTGGAAAGGAGATTTACCAATAACATCATTTAAAATCTTAGCTAAGTATTTTGACAGTTTATATGTGGGTGCTACGAATTACATAATAATGGGTCTCAACGGAATATTTGTTTTGAGTTTGGTAATCCATAAATTTTGTGGAACAAATTATTGGTTTTAAGTTGTTTAGTTAGTTCATCTAATTGATTCTCATTTTACATTTATGAATGATTTGGTTGACTTTCTTTTCAATTTTACTAGTAGGATTATGGTCAGTTTGAAATTAGTTGGGTCATTGAGTAATTCATTTTCTTCATACATTGTAGTATGCAGGATAATTGTTTTATTAGTTTTATCACTTTTAGTAATTATTAAATTTGGATTATTCTTAATAAATTGTTTGGTTTCTTTAAGACAATTATTGACCGTTTTTTTGTTGTTTGAAAGTTTTACATTATTCTTATTGTTAATATGGTTAGTAATAACATGAACCGTCTGACTACGAATTTCGTTTTTAGTATCTTGATTTAAGTCTTTAATTATAAATTCAGTTTCTGCCAAAATTTGTGGTATTGATACAATATCATTTGTTAGGATTGGATCTTGTTGGAGGATAAAGTGGACGATTGTTAGTATACATTACTGAAATTAACAATCCAATCAGGATTAATTTTAGGTTTAGTAGAAGAGTTATTTAATAGGAGTTTACTTAACTTATTGGTGTGTTTTTTCTTTACTTCGCTAAATAATTTTTCTTTTTTGTGTTGTAATAATTGGAAGAATTTCATGTTCAAATCTTGATCATAGTGATTCCAAATATAGTCTCTATTATGATAATCATTCATCTACCAAAAAAAAATGTTTTTCCTTTCCGTTCATTCCTAACCTTAGCTCAAAAATTAAAAAAAATATCCTTAATAAGACAAAAACCAAAATTACAACATTAGTTTTAAAAATTTTAATACTATTAACAAATTTCATTCAAACCTCAAATCCAAAGTACCAATTGATGAAAAATCAAATCTGATATATAAAATTAAATGTAAAAATTGTCCAAAATCTTATATTGGTCAAACTTCGCAATATCTTAAAAATCGTATTTCCCAACATTGTCATTCAATTAAAAATAAACGGAATGACACTGCCCTTAGCAACCATTACCTACAGTTTGGTCACAAATTTGATTTTGACAATAAAAAAATTGTAATGCAAGAAAATAGTCTGCGTAAGAGAATGTTTATTGAAATGTTTTACATACAAAAATATAATACTGTTAACCACAAAACTGACATTAACAATTTAAGCAACATTTATAATAATTTAATTAAAAATAAGTAATTTTAGTATAGTAAAATCACTATAGTATGTTGGTACTTCATCTTCTGAATTAAGTTGCCATCTTGTAAATTAATTTTTCTGTTGCTAATGTATTTACATCTTTTGAGATATTTCTTAGTGTAATCTGTGTTTTGCCAAGTCATCCTTAAGTATAAATTTATTAATTAATAACGATGGGGGTCTTAAACTCTCCTGGTTTTCATGGTAACTTTGGTAATTAATTTATAATCACATTACTCTTAACCTTATTTTGTAGGATGTAAAGAGGTTACCTCCCAACATGTGATATTGCTTCCTCATGTAGTCACTATTTTTGTTCATTAAAATTTATTACTGTATTTTTAGCAAATAGTTGGTAAGTTTTAAGTTTAATAACTATTAACTAGTTACAATAGTGTAATTGTTTTCAGATTACATATATAAATTAGTTATTAAGGTTTCAACACTTATGCCATGTGTTATATAACTTAACGATTAAGTCGTTCTGAAGATGGGAATAGAAATGTTACATTCCCGAAACGTAAACAAGATTTGCAAAGAAAAAAATTTCTTATTTGAAAATTAAATAAAATATATGTTTCGACTATATTAATGTGACTTTGTCTAGCATAATTACGATTATTTTTGAACTGTTTACCATGAAACTAACACCTTTACACGTTAGATTTATTTTATTATAAAACAAATAAAATTTAAATGAGAAAGTTTAATGTTGATTTATGATTTTACTACAGCATAAAATTTAAGTGAGTTCAAAATTGCATGGAATCTCTTAAGTGTTGAAAAAAAAAGTTCGTTAAATTTAAATTTGAAAGTACTACCATGTGCGCTCTTAAACGATGAAAGATCAATTTCACTTAAATAACAATGAAATATAATGAAAATACATTGCGTGACATCTATTATGTACTATTAAATTGAAAAATAAGTAATGTATATGAATTTAACTGCTATCCTTTGCGCTGTTATTTGTTTAGTATATATACAAAAATTCAGAATTTTTGACTTAACGATTAAACTGCTATGATAAAAAAAGTATATTTATTTTGAGACATTTCACACACACATAAAATTTTTGTTTACTTCAACATTTCATACAATAGCTAAGATAATGTTATTCACTTTTCTTTGTAATATAAGTTTTACGTGATAATTATAAGGTTACAATTTCATTTCTTCCTACATAATTTGTATAATTTAATAAATCATGATAAGAAACTCGTTTTATATGAAAATTCAATTAAACCATACGGAAACTTCTTTTAAAGGGTCTTTCATTTGCAATTCACTTTCTCTTAATTAATTTTCTTCTTCTATGCCTACACACACTTTATTTATTTATTTATGCAGTTCTTTATGCAGTATAACTGCACTACTGTAATTACTTATTTACTTTTTAAAGCGTCTTTAATTCAAATTACAACGCACCTTTATTTAATACTTTTCATGGCACATTCACTGGAAGTTGCTTCATTTTTTTTTCAATTTATACAGCTCTAAATCTATCCTCAATTTTTTTATTTTCTTGATTAACACCTCGAGTTTTTTCTTTCTCTCATCAATACTTAATAATTGTCCTTTCTTTCTCTTCTTATAATTCTTATTACTTTCACCATTGCTAGCAATAAAAAGTTTACTGAATCATGCAATCCCGGAGAAGCCTTTTTAGTATAAACATGCATCCTATCAAAACTGCTAACCTACTCAAAAAAAAAAAACTTTTAGATTTCTAAGAATGATTACCTTGCAACTTCTGTTTTTAGCGTTGACCTTGACCAGCTCCAAAAATGTATATTTCCCGCCAAAAAGTTTGACCTTGAAAATTTTATTCTTAGATTTTATGTCTTTTAGCTGTTTACCTTGACCTTTTTATATTTCTAAGAAATGTAATATGACACAACCGTAGGTCAATATTCTTTGACCTTGAAATCTTTAGATTTATGATCACCTTGGAACTTGTATTTTTAGCTTTGACCAAAATTTTAAATTTCTCGCCAAAAGTTTGACCTTGAAAGAGCTCCAAAAGCTTTCTTTTATCACCACCAGAGGGCGAGTGACCTTGAACTGTTCCAGAACCGGCCCCATATTACTACTCGCGAAGAGATGCCTGAGCATAGCCAGGGCTAAGCCTGGTCTCTAGCATTGAAACGCTTCTGGACGAATCTGGGGTCTCTTCACAGTATTAAGTGTCCCCCGTGGGTCAAGGGCCCACTGATTCACGGGAGCGTCGTTGGTCCCTACTCGTGTGAAGGTTAACATGAGAAAAGTTAAATCCACACAAAGGAGTGCCAACTCTGTAGACATGAAGGTGTTGGAGGGTTTGCCTTTAAAGCCAACCGAAAATAGGAGCCCAGTGACGGAGGTTTGCCCCGGTTCTTGCTTCTGAAGAGAAAGGAAGACTTAATTTTGACAGAATTAGCCAATTTTATATTCAGAAATGTTTGTATGGAATGTATGGAGCGTTAAAAATGACGAAGAAAATAGAAGATGGTATATTAATTGAGACTAGCATCAATAAACAATCCAGAAGAGTCTTAGATATTACAAAACATGGAGACCTTGAAACTGAGGTATTTGCACACAGAACCATGAACGTATCTAAAGGTGTTATTTTTTGTCATGATTTATTAAATTGCTCAATCGACGATATTTGCGAGGAACTAAGTGACCAAAGAGTAACTGAGGTAAGAAGAATCAAAGCTAGGAGGAATAGGGATCTTGTATTAACTTTCAACACCCCAATATTACCAAAAACTATTAAGGTTGCGTTCTACCCTTTGAGAGTTCATTTATACGTACTACCACCGATGAAGTGTTTTCGGTGCAATAAATTTAGTCACACGTCTTCTAGATGTGCATTTGGGGGGATTTATGTGTTTGTGGTAAATCATCGCACGTTGGTGTTCCATGCGTGGAACCTATCACATGCGCAATTGTGGTCTAATTCTGTAGACTGCCCAATCTCAGAAAATGCCATCCAGGAAGTTCGTAAAGAAAACATTATATTACCAGGAAGCAAATGAAATTGTGACATCTGCCACTACCGCTGTCACAGGCTAATTACTGCTCTATGTCTAAAGTCTAAATGTCCCAGCATTAGCAAAAGAGCTTTTACCTCTTTTAATTGAGGCAATTGCTCACTTAATTCAAAAATCAGTTGAGAATAATCAATCAATACTAAATTTAGCTACACAAAGCAAGAAGAAACATAGTACTGAAGCCTTTCGTTTCCGAAGAAGACAATATGTCATCGGGATCTAATGCATCTCAAACGAAGGCAGTGCGATGGAACGACTTAAACCATCGCGTGCCTCAGGCGCTGAGAACGACGAGGAGTGTTACTAAATAGCAACAGTGATTAACTATCTGTGATATCATATATTTATATTTATTTATTTGTTCTATATTTATAACTGTGATATGTCCAATCTGTGGTATTTTTAGTTAATGTCTAAATGAGCCGCCTTCTATAAATACATTTTCAATTATATTTGTTCGTAATCGCCCTAATTTATTTATTCGTTACGTATGCCGTCTTACATATTCATACTTATATTTATATTTATATTTACATTTACGTTTACGTTTACGTTTACGTTTACGTTTACGTTTACGTTTACGTTTACGTTTACGTTTACGTTTACGTTTACGTTTACGTTTACGTTTACGTTTACGTTTACGTTTACGTTTACGTTTACGTTTACGTTTACGTTTACGTTTACGTTTACGTTTACGTTTACGTTTACGTTTACGTTTACGTTTACGTTTACGTTTACGTTTACGTTTACGTTTACGTTACGTTTACGTTTACGTTTACGTTTACGTTTACGTTTACGTTTACGTTTTTTACGTTTACGTTTACGTTTACGTTTACGTTTACGTGTTTACGTTTACGTTTACGTTTACGTTTACGTTTACGTTTACGTTTACGTTTACGTTTACGTGTTTACGTTTACGTTTACGTTTACGTTTACGTTACGTTACGTTTACGTTTACGTTTACGTTTACGTTTACGTTTACGTTTACGTTTACGTTTACGTTTACGTTTACGTTTACGTTTACGTTTACGTTTACGTTTACGTTTACGTTTACGTTTACGTTTACGTTTACGTTTACGTTTACGTTTACGTTTACGTTTACGTTTACGTTTACGTTTACGTTTACGTTTACGTTTACGTTTACGTTTACGTTTACGTTTACGTTTACGTTTACGTTTACGTTTACGTTTACGTTTACGTTTACGTTTACGTTTGTTTACGTTTACGTTTGTTTACGTTTACGTTTACGTTTACGTTTACGTTTACGTTTACGTTTACGTTTACGTTTACGTTTACGTTTACGTTTACGTTTACGTTTACGTTTACGTTTACGTTTACGTTTACGTTTACGTTTACGTTTGTTTACGTTTACGTTTACGTTTACGTTTACCTTTACGTTTACGTTTACGTTTACGTTTACGTTTACGTTTACGTTTGTTTACGTTTACGTTTACGTTTACGTTTACGTTTACGTTTACGTTTACGTTTACGTTTACGTTTACGTTCTTACGTTTACGTTACGTTTACGTTCGTTACGCTTACGTTTACGTTACGTCGCACGCTTACGTTACGCTTACGTTACGTTACGCGTTACGTTACGTTCACGTTCACGTTCACGTTACGTTTCACGTTCACGTTTACGTTTACGTTTACGTTTCACGTTTACGTTACGTTACGTTCACGTTACGTTACGTTACGTTCACGTTTACGTTTACGTTTACGTTTACGTTTACGTTTACGTTTACGTTTACGTTTACGTTTACGTTTACGTTTACGTTTACGTTTACGTTTACGTTTACGTTTACGTTTACGTTTACGTTTACGTTTACGTTTACGTTTACGTTTACGTTTACGTTTACGTTTACGTTTACGTTTACGTTTACGTTTACGTTTACGTTTACGTTCTTACGTTTACGTTTACGTTTACGTTTACGTTTACGTTTACGTTTACGTTTACGTTTACGTTTACGTTTACGTTTACGTTTACGTTTACGTTTACGTTTACGTTTACGTTTCACGTTTACGTTTACGTTTACGTTTACGTTTACGTTTCACGTTTACGTTTACGTTTACGTTTACGTTTGCGTTTACGTTTACGTTTACGTTTACGTTTACGTTTACGTTTACGTTTACGTTTACGTTTACGTTTACGTTACGTTTACGTTTACGTTTACGTTTACGTTTACGTACGTTTACGTTACGTTCTACGTTTACGTTCTTACGTTCTACGTTCTACGTTTACGTTTACGTTACGTTTACGTTCGTTACGTTCACGTTCACTTACGTTCTTACGTTTACGTTTACGTTTACGTTACGTTACGTTTACGCTCTTACGTTTACGTTACGTTTACGTTAGTTACGTTTACGTTTACGTTTACGTTTACGTTTACGTTTACGTATTTTACGTTTACGTTTACGTTTACGTTTACGTTTACGTTACGTCACTTACGTTTACGTTTACGTTTACGTTTACGTTTACGTTTACGTTTACGTTTACGTTTACGTTACGCTACGTTTACGTTTACGTTTACGTTTACGTTTACGTTTACGTTTACGTTTACGTTTACGTTTACGTTTACGTTTACGTTTACGTTTACGTTTACGTTTACGTTTACGTTTACGTTTACGTTTACGTTTACGTTTACGTTTACGTTTACGTTTACGTTTACGTTTACGTTTACGTTTACGTTTACGTTTACGTTTACGTTTACGTTTACGTTTACGTTTACGTTTACGTTTACGTTACGTTACGTTTACGTTTACGTTTACGTTACGTTACGTTTACGTTTACGTTTACGTTTACGTTTACGTTTACGTTTACGTTTACGTTTACGTTACGTTACGTTTACGTTTACGTTTACGTTTACGTTTACGTTTACGTTTACGTTTACGTTTACGTTTACGTTCACGTTACGTTTACGTTACGTTAACGTTATCGTTTCACGCTTACGTTACGTTCATCGTTACGTTTCACGTTTCACGTTTACAGTTCCACGTTAGGCGAATTCACAGATTTACGTTCACGTTCACGCATTAACGATTCACGCTTACGTTCTGTTCACGAATTCACGTTAACACGTTCACTTCACGTTTGCGTGGTATACGTTCACGTTTACGTTTACGTTCACGTATTACAGTTAAACGGTTCACGTTTACGTTAATACGTTCACGTTTACGTTTACAGTTTAGCGTTTACAGTTTACGTTTACGCTTATACGATTTAACGTTTACGTTTACGTTTACGTTACGTTTACGTTTACGTTTACGTTTACCGTTTACGTTTACGTTTACGTTTACGTTTACGTTTACGTTTACGTTTACGTTTACGTTTACGTTTACGTTTACGTTTACGTTTACGTTTACGTTTACGTTTACGTTTACGTTTACGTTTACGTTTACGTTTACGTTTACGTTTACGCTCACGTTCACGTTCACGTTCACGTTCAAGTTTAAGTTTACGTTTACGTTACGTTTACGTTTACGTTTACGTTTACGTTTACGTTTACGTTTACGTTTACGTCTTACGTTTACGTTACGTTTACGTTTACGTTTACGCTTACGTTTACGTTACGCTTACGTTTACGCTTACGTTTACGTTTACGCTTACTCTTACGCTTACGCGTACGCTTACGCTTACGCTTACGTTTACGTTTACGTTTACGTTTACGTTTACGTTTACGTTTACGTTTACGTTTACGTTTACGTTTACGTTTACGTTTACGTTTACGTTTACGTTTACGTTTACGTTTACGTTTACGTTTACGTTTACGTTTACGTTTACGTTTACGTTTACGTTTACGTTTACGTTTACGTTTACGTTTACGTTTACGTTTACGTTTACGTTTACGTTTACGTTTACGTTTACGTTTACGTTTACGTTTACGTTTACGTTTACGTTTACTTTTACGTTTACGTTTACGTTTACGTTTACGTTTACGTTTACGTTTACGTTTACGTTTACGTTTACGATTACGTTTACGTTTACGTTTACGTTTACGTTTACGTTTACGTTTATGTTTATGTTTAAATTAAATTTATTCGTATTTCCCCTAATTTATTCATTCGTTAATTGATATTTTAGACACATATCAATTTTTAACAAACCAATTATGGGCGAAATTGTACAATGGAATTGTAATGGTATCATACATGATTGCTGTGAGCTTAAGCCCATAATTAACGAACAACCCTATATGTATTTGTCTGCAAGAAACCCACTTAAGACCAAATCAGCCTTATTTTCTGCGTGGGTATAAGCTCATTAGTAAGGATGCTTTTCCTAATATAACAGCTAAAGCCGGAGTTGCAGCATTTATTTTGAAATAACGTTCAAATTGACATTGTACCAACTAGGCCGGTTCTACAAGTTGTAGCAGTGCAGATTACCGCACCTATAAAACTCGCAATCTTGAACATCCTAGATGTTATTTATAGCTCTGCTACCTGGTCCATACATGTTGGGTGACTTCAATCCTCATAATCGTTTATGGGGATCATCCCGCACTGACACCAATGGGAGTACATTGAAAATATAATGTACACAAGCAATCTATTTTTATTCTATACTGGCGAAAATACTCATCTCTGTGCCAGATATAGTTCTTTTTCTGATATAGATATCACTATGGTATCTGCCCGAATTGCTACTTTATTCACATGGAAAGTATCTAATGATCTTTACTATAGTGACCACTTTCCCATAATAATTGAAACTGGAAAGCTCAGCACACCTATCCAAAATTTGGAAAATGTCCGACGCTCTGTGGGATATCTTCCAAGAGGAAGACATACAATATTACGAATATTTTGATAAGCGCAGCCACTACTGCCATCCCAAGATCCAGAGGGAAATGTTTTAAACGTATGGTACCATGGTGGAACAAAGAAGTTAACGAGACAATAGCATTTAAAAAACGAGCACTAAATGTTTTCCGGAGAGATTCTACGAATGAGAACCTAATACAATTTAAAAAATCGAGGGCTTTTGCTCGACGATTAATTTTGCAAAGCAAACGAAATTCGTGTAATAATTTCGTGTACACTATAACACGTGATACAACCAACTCAATTATATGGAACAAAATAAAATAGATATCGGGAAGCATATAACAAACTCCTTACAGTTACAAAACAGCAACTTCTTGACATGCAACCCTGACGAAGTAATCGAAATATTAGCAGACCAGTTTGAACGTGCCAGTAGTTCAACCAAGCACAGTGGATTCCTTCAAAGCACAAAAAATAAAAAGTGAATTTGAATTACATTTTAGAGATCGAGAGAGGGAGGAATATAACGTACCATTCACTATCGGTGAAATGGAAAATGCTCACAAGGGAAACAAAGCTTCGTCTCTCGTTAGAGATCTTATACGATACGAAATGCTGAAAAATCTCACCGATGAATATAAGATGCTTCTTCTCGATGCCTTTAACACACAGTTTCCAAACAGAAAACTGTCAAAGAAGGTAGACAGGGAAAGGAGACTTTTTGGTCCCGGTTTCTGCTACTTAAAAGGAAAGAAGGCGACTTTGCAAAATGTAGTCCCTTCTAGATATCAAAATCTTTGTATGGATATGTGGGTGAATTAAATAGTATTAGAAAAATAAAAGGCTATTGTTAGTAGAAACAAAATCAAGAGCTCAATCAAATATGCTGTTAAATATGAAGAGATTGGCTGAAATGGACATTGATGTATAAAGACATCCTACTTTAAACATGTGCAGAGGGGTAATTTACTGCCCAGATTTGTTAAACTGTAGTTTAGAAGAAATTAAAGAAGGCTTAAGCCAAGAGTTTGTTGTTGATGTAAAAAGAATGAAGGTTAAAAGAGACAATGAAATAATTGACACACCAAACCATATTCTACCTTTGAAAAGGATAACGTTCCCAAGACCATTAAAGCGGCAATGTACTCATTGAAAGTAAGACCGCGGCTGACTCTATGACCGCGGCTTCGATTTGCTCGGAGGTTGAGGAGATGGATGAGGAATCTCGTGGTGCCAAAAGAAGGACAGCATCTACCGAGTCTACCCTTCAGTCTACTGACGACGTAAGTCTGAGGGAGGTAAGGCAGAGAACCTCAAAACCAAAATAAAAGCAAAGAAGAAAAAAGGGTGGCAACTAGGGAGACTTCGAAAGCCACCTTCGTAAAAGGTGACTTTTACGAGTGATATACACTACTGTGATATTATCTGTTTAGTATCTATTTCTTAAATCTGTGATATTATTTGTTGTGACTGTTTAATATTTATCTGTGATATTATTCGTTGTAATTGTCCAGAGCATTTTATTTATACACAGAGTACTTATTTACACTTTTATCTTATTTATTTACTTACCACAATTATGGCGTACAACCGCATTATGCAATGGAATTGTAGAGGAATTAAGAGACAATATGTTGACATTAAAATGCTCTTACATGAATATGATCCAATGTGTCTTTACCTACAAGAACCACATATTAAGCATAATCAACCATATTCACTTAGAGAGTATGACATTTTTCGTAAAGATTATGCTGAAGGGCAACGAGGATGTGGTGGTGTTGCGATTCTAGTTAAAGATAATTTACCTATTGAAAGCACTGTTTTAAGCAGTCAATTGCAGGCAGTTGTAATAAAAATAAATGGCGCAATGAAAATAACCGTATGCAACGTACACCTACCTAATACTAACTGGGACATTAAAGAACTTGATAATCTTATAGATCAACTACCAATACCATTGCTATTACTTGGAGATTTTAATGTACACAATGTTCTATGGGGTTCATCAAAAAATGATTGTAAATGTCGAATTTTAGAGAAATCGCTAAATACAGACCACATCACATTGCGTAATACTGGATCACCAACTTACCAGAATACGCGATCCAGAATGTTTGACGTACTAGATCTAACCATATCTTCTACAACACTAATACCCAATCTACGATGGTATTCTCTTGACGGTCTTCATAACAGTGACCACTTTCCTATTGTCACAGAATCGGATTCAGTCATTCCAGAAAGTAGAGTCGTCAAGAGGTTCCTTACTGACAAGGCCATTTAAATCACCATTTTACCTTAAGTGGTCGATATTAGACCACCTTTCCCTACAATGGTAAACAAATAAGTCTATTCTTGGTTGATCGTCATTGTTAGTGACAAGCACCCACGCATATAAGCATACAAATAAGAACGTTAGTGAAGTAAGTTAATATGAGACCTATTTTTGAACGCAAACTGTAAAAGTGCCGCATTTGTGTAACCAGAATTTTTTAATTTTACTTGAACTTTCCCAATGAAGGTGATCGCCGGATACCCCATAAATCCACCATAAAATCAGTAGTGTTAGACTTTATTTATCCTGTATTCTCTCCGATATAATTTTGAATATAGGTATGAATTATTTGTTAAACCAAAAGCACAAGGATATGTGAGTTGTTTACTTATTTTCAAACAAATAATGAAATTTGCAACACAAAAGTATGAGAAGCATTAGGAAGAGAATCAAAATATCTCACAGTAAATCCTACAAGTATTAATCAAGTTAATGTTGTTTGTAACAGAATAAAATGTAATATGTGCATGTAAAAAATATTATCTCAGAAGTCAAATCTTAAAACTGCATTTAAACAATGCAATACTTCCACATACTTATACACAACAAATCTGTAAGAAAACCAAATCTGAAAGTATCGTGTGTAACATTGCACAAAAAAAAAATCATTACGTTCCATACAAAATGTTCCTGGAACGGTCAATTTTGTAACAATCTATACCGATTGTTCAAATAACGTGAGCTTAAGAATTTGTCCTATATTAGTAACACATTTTATGAGAGACAAGGGCAATCAAGTAAAACTTTTAGAATTTTAAGGTCTTCCGGGTGAAACTTCAGACATTATATCCGAATACATTATTGAAACGTTTGACAAATTGTTACGTCCGAAAATGGCAGTAGATCAGTAACAGGTAAGGAAGATAAGGAAAAAGGGGTGGGCGTGTTACTAATTATTACGTTTAGGGTAGCACGTAATACGTGAAACACAATAAAGCTTTGTTACAAACCAATTGTGCGCCAGGATGTTTATAAAAATCAATAAAGGGGCTGTAGTACATAAATGGGAAAGGTTCACAGAGAATTCCAAGCAAACAAAAAACTTGCTTACCTTTTGTTGCAAATCCAGGTGAATCAGTGTACTCGCAAAACACTGACGTGCTAATAAACAGCTGATAGGTTAACGATCTATTTAATTTATGTTTACGTTACATTATGTGTCAAAACTTATCTCATAAAATGAAATTATACCAACAAAAACTCAAAATAGCGAATTATCTAGTAATGAAATTTCTCGAAAGTCGTTAGATTAAAGCTTTCCTTATCAACAGAAAAATTAAACGTTATGGCTGTATACTTGTATGAATCAAAATCCCCCATAAAATAAATAAACTTCTCGGTAACTTGTACGTAAACAAGATATGTTAGAAGGTTGGCTGAATGTTCTTCAAAAATCTCTCTAAAGGCAAATGAAAAAACTTGCGCTACGAAAACTTCAATAACCCCAATGGATGATAAATAAATTGAATGCGCCCTAGCTCTCACCACGCTCTCAACCTTTTTCTTCACCAGCTAGACCAAAACTCTCTCTCTTACGAATCTTTCCGTTTCCACCATAATGTATCTCGCGTCGATTCACCAACCATAAAAAAACATTTTATCAAATCGTAAGTGCGGTAAAAACAAGATGGATTCTGGAAATCGGATCATAGAACATTACGTCATAGCATTAATCTAATTTGAGACAAGCATCAACATAATACGATCCGTTTTCGTCACCTAAAAACTTTGAAAAATCGACTCTAAACCAAGGTATTATAAAAATCGCACTCTGCCTTTTAAAATTAAATTTATCAAAATGAATACCAACTTCACGTCGCAAGTTACGTTTCCTGAAGTAATTTCAACTCAACTAAACTATAATTACTTAACACTTAAAGATAAATAGGAATAACGATTATTCGCTAGAAAATATTCAAAATTTCTTTTACTAATATACAATTGTCAGCGTGTGGGCTCTAATTGTGATTTAAAAACTTCAGTCTATTAACAACAAACAAACCGTAAAATCTATACACCATTAAATCTGTAATAAATCCAGGCATCGTCAAACAAAATAAACATTTGTATATAAATTAATGGTTCCAAAATTTATACTCGGATACATCCAAATTTTAATAACTTCACGAGACTGGGTGCTACTAAATACCCTAAAGTTAGCGAAAATAAAAGAATCCGTGGTTTATTTTAACGATACGTAACAAAATACGTATTATCAACAAACGTAATGGCAATGTGCGCTGACAACAGAAATTGCAACTTTCTTGAAGCAGCACGACGTGGCCAAATTATCATCTTTCATAAAGTTCAACAGTTACTTACAAGACCTTTAGTTGGAATGAACTGTGCTGCTTATACCCTTCATAACTATATTCAAACATCAGCAAACTGCTTGTCTGACTATACCATTAGTTTGAAATTCTATGGATATTTCTACATTTATACTGTTCCGTTTGAACAATTAAGAGAATTTTGTTAATGTGGAGTACAATAAAGTGTTGAAATACAGTAAAACCAGAGGGTTAACATCGTTATCTTCGATGTAAAGAATATTAAAAATGTTCAAATCGATACGGAGTTACTTTCTCTCTCAAGCGAAATACCCTATATTCAACATTCAATGGTAGAAGTATACATCGTTCCATCAAGTTTAAAGAAACAATTATTTTTCCAAGTCAAATTAACACTATGCCACTAGCGTTGATAAGCGAAGGAGAAAACCTAGCTCTAATTCAGCTTTTATTACTGGTACATCCTATTTTGATAAATTGACGTAACACTTTTATGATTTGCAAGCGTTTCGTTGGGTGTAGCTAAAAGAGAACCTCTGTGGTCAGATGTTGGAAACTCACTAACTGTTTTTGAAAAGCAACGCCCTCATATTCACATAGATGGTTCGGAAATTTTTGATGAAATTGTGTGCATTAAAAGATATACAACCAGTCAAAAAATAAAAGAGTGAAAAGAAGTTTCTGTTTCTTTTGACGAACAATAGGTTGAGCGTTACCACTTCATAAGTGAAGATATACCACACAACAACAAATTAAACATTGTTTAAATGTGTATGTGTTTACACTGATCCAACGCAGCCACGGAAAGGATTTTTTCTAATATGAATAGAATTAGGACCAGAGGAAAAACCAGCCTTACTGTAAGAACTTTAAAAGGACTTTTAATGACAAAACACAATTTTGAAATGAATTCCTTTGAACTGTATAAGTCTCCAAGATCGCCCAGATATTTTATGAATTCAATGGAAAAATATCGTTCGCCGATGGAAGATACAGAATTAAATAGGTTTTATTTTTTTAACTTTTTTCTTTTTTATGATTGTGAACCTGAACAGGCTAAATACCTATCGTGCTAAAGCACTCAGGAACATTAGGAGGATGGATAGAGGATAATGAATTGCCAATAGATGCCTATGAACAGCTACCTTAAATTTTCTCATATCATAAGTGAGAGGAAAACAGGAACTAGGAGATCATTCCAGAGTTTAGAAGCCGTGTAGAAAATGTGGATTGCGCCCGTTTGGTACGACAAGTGGACATTTTACTGCATACTGATGATGTGAATGACGAACCGAGTGTTTCTCGCAAAGATAGCCGGAGATGGTATCAAAGAATGTAATTCATCAGCACAATAGGCGTTGTAATAACGATAATACAAAGAAAGAACTGAAACCATCCTTCTATGCTCAAGGGACTGTATGTGAGAAGTTAAGGACGGGTCATTTATAAGCCTAATCGCTCTCTTTGAATACGATCAACGATATCGAGAGCGTATTGAGCACTAACAAAAGTGAGAATTATATTCCAGATGAGGCCGAATTTGGGCCTTATACAGCAGAAGGAGTTGTCGAGAGGTAAAGTACTGCTTAGATCTGTACAAAAGCCTATTTTACGAGCAGCTGTTTTGGTAGCTTACAGAAGGTGGTCAACCCATAAGAGATTTGAAGATACAGTCATACCCAACAGAGTAATAGGGTCTGAAAACTTAAGAACTGAGACATTCATACTTATAACAGGAAATGATCGATCTTTTTGGGACATAAGGCAACACTGAGTTTTGTTAGCATTAAATTTAACTAGATTATTGCTTCCATTCGAGAATACGTTGAATGTCTTTGTTGATTGAATTTGCCATTTCAGCTTTAATTTCTTGATTTGACGTAGAAGGTAGATTATCACTATGAGTAGACTGAGATGAACTACAGTGTTGAGTGCTATCGTCAGCAAAGCAAATGGATGTTAGTTGTTGAAGAAATAAGGTCGATTATATACAGCAGAAAATGTACGCTAACGGATCGCTGTGGTAGCCCGCGTTAATGATAACTTTTGAAAAAAGCCATCAACTACGACACGTATTCGTCTTTTATCAAGGAAACTAGAAACCCAGTTGATGAGCGTATCATTTAACCCAAACGAGGTGAGTTTGGCAAGTAAACACTTATGCCAAATTTGGTCAAATGCATTCAACTCTTTTGCATTATGACATTGGACCCCTAAAACTTACCACTACATTTGTCACTATGCTAGAGAGCATAAAATGTTGTATCTAATTTAAAAGAAGTTTCTTTCTCTCCATCCCCTAACTCAGAAGTATTTGGTACCCCTCAGACTATTCGGGTGATGCGTCCATGTCCCTTATTTCTCTTAAATAAAAGGCCATCTTAGCTACATAACATACGAATATTGCCTCTATTCAACATAATAGAATAACTGCGAAATAACTTTTACGTTCGGCGGACAGTTAGTTCTTGAAGGGACTATTTGAAATAAGCGGTTCGCTAAACTGCGATGTGACGGTCATGGTAAAATCGTATTTCTCGAGCACCAATCTAGGTGGGCGGTATCCTAAAAGCCTAGACTCCTCTTCGCGGTAATCGTAAAAGTAAAATCGGGCTGAGTAGCTTCAGTGAAGGCGTCTGTTTACCAGGGGCCTTCGAAGATTTACAGCGGTGACAGCGAATAGGACTACGGTCCTTGGGTCGAAAATGTGCGGTACTGGTAGTATGAACTAAAAAAAATTATCAGTTAGGCAAAAAAAGATCCTGATGCAGGAGTGGGAGGAAAGCGTAATATTATCGTGATAATAACAAAAAAATAGTCAGATAGTTGTGTGGGTTGTCTAAATTGTAAGTACGACCACAAAATAGCTAGAGAAACAAAAATCAACAAAAATCTTGGTCTTCGTTAAAAAAAACTGTTATCGCAGTAAAACGCGGTTACGGCGTTGAAAACAAAATAATAATTCATCAAAATTAAAAGAATTTGCCGTGATGGAAAACTAAAATCAAATTCGTGAGAAAAATAGCTAACAAAAAAACCGTATTTGTCTAAACATGCTAGAAATCAATAACGGCGGCTGTACAAAAAAAAAATTCATGCCGCTATTATCAAAAAATGATAAGTGGGATTAACTCACATTAGACTAATTAATTTAATTCTAACCAAAAAATAATTGGTAGGATAGTAAAATCAACAAGTTCAAAATTTTTCGGGATAATTAATTTACCCAGGCTCAAATTATAGTCGAGTTATCTAGCGATCCAGATAAATTATTAAATTAATAATGGAATTTTGTAAACCAAAAGGGATATAAAATTATACGGAGAGAAGCAGTCGATAAAAATTGTTCCTTACATACCAGGGCTGCGGTAAAAATTAAATTCGCAGAGAGTAATTCGGTCTAAATAAGCTACCTTTACTACATAATCACTAAAAAAAAGTTGGAATCTGAATGAAAGTGACGGTAAAATAAATCGCTAGATTGAGAACAAAAAAAATACCACACTGTTTGAACTGAATGATAAAAGAGTGTTACTAATCATAAACAGTAAAGCGTGCTACTAAGTCAACCAATACTAATTAAGCCCACAAGTCCGGGAACTTCTATTTTATAGTACAAATGCGACGTTTATGGACGATGGAACGAAGTCTAGAAACTAGCAATGAGTGTTATAAGATGAGTTCACGAACTTGTATCGTAATGTAGCATATTTCATACTGTAAATAATTCTATATGAAAAAATGTATTATCACTTTGGATTGTTTCGGTCTTGAATGGCAATAAAACAGGGTAACAGGTAAAATAAGGGATTCCCATGCTCAGTGGTCGGAGGTGGGTTTTATAGTTAACCATTTTTCATTCTCTAACGTAGATTGCCATACATGTCACACTAGGGGGTTTGTCGTAACCGTATGGGCGCCAGAGTATTTGAGTATTAGCACACTCGGGGTTGTAATGCCTAATTACAAAGGTTCACAGCTCTTCTAAATACCCAATATCTCGCATACCTTTTTATTGTTATCACAGGTAGATCCAAAGATCTGTAGGTGTTGCGCTAATACCTAAAAGGCTACAAAATAATATTTGCACGTACTGACGATTGTGTGCGAATCTAATTATATTATTTGAGCAAGATGAGTTAAACTTCAAACATATGTATGAGGATCATATAAGTCCTACCATAAGCATGAAATTATTTCGGGACATGTGTTCAAAGAGCTGGGTAGATTCGGTTGGTTTCATGGTCATAAACAGGGATGCTGAAATTAATAATGATCACTGTAGGAAAAGATTTGATGAATATATAATACCTTAACTGCTTACAGTAGTTTAGTAGGTGCTGAGCAATTTAGGTATTAACAGCTATCTGTTTGTGTAAACAGCTACCTCTTCTAGGTAAACCGCCATCTGTTCAGTAAACCCGCTTTGCTACAATGGATAACAAGGGAATGATATTAAAGAAAAAAATATTCAGACTCGTAAAGTAATACAGCAGACGTATAACAGTATTAAAACTGCCTCCATTGATAATCAAAGAACATTTGAAAGTACTTATACACCCTTAGTAGAACCTCTTACTGAAATAGTAAATAAAATCAATCCAGATAAACAAACACCTAAAAAGGAGCCCATTGGCGTTAAACCCAAAAAACAACCCCCATTCATATTTCGGAGAAAGCACGCTACTGCCCAAACTAGCCCGCTAGCTCAAGTTCAACGGAGTCCAGGCTTCACTCCATTAGGTGAGTCAAGAAAGGGTGCTACTAGCCCACTAGCTCAACTTCCGTTTTTTCAAACAAATCCTCCTCCAGGTCTTCGTACACCATCCTTCTTAGATACATCTGTTGTAAGAGAGATTAGTATTGAGGAAGAAGAAGAACCTCTTAGTGTCACAGATGATTCTACTACGCGTAATGAACCCATCTCAGAAGAATTTCTCTAGCAGTATCATTAATTACCTCGTATATTCGTTGAATGTATTATGAGGGATCCTGAAGGTGTTATTGTTCATACTTATGGAGTCCACTATGATACCAAAACTGACAAATGGACAATACTCCAGTTACAATTAAAGGAAACGATATGATTATTAAAGGTGTCACGTATAAAGGGACTCCAGGTTTATATGATCTGCTTATTATGAATGAACCCAATTTAAATCTAGTAAATTCAAAAGATAGAAAAGATTATAGAAGTATTTTAGAAGCTACTAATGTTGCAAGGCGAGATTATGACGTAAGTGGGCAAATTCGAGGAAGCCGCAGCAAAAAGTATACACAAATAATCAAACCCTTGCTATCATCATCATCACCCACAACCAAGGGAGGTGGAGCTATGTTTTTTAAGGAATTAACAAACAGGCCGATTGAATATAAATATTGGAATGATGTACATGAACTAATTCGTGATCTAGAGGTATTGTGGGCAGAAAAATTGGCAGGGAATACAGGTGTCGTGAATGACATAATATCAATTGTAGAAGAACTGTATGATGGATGAAAAACCAAACAGCCGTTTTTTAAACAGTATAAATGAGAATGCATTGATGTCGACATATAACTAAAATGACCCTTGACAAATTTGGACGTTCACATGTCCAGTATCAATTCAAGAAATTAACCCCTCAGTTTAAACTGATTGATGATAATCAATTTGATATCGAGAATAGAGACTCAGCAGTGTTGCCAGCCCATAGATCCTCAAGATGCCATCACTAAGCAATACTATTTATCAACAAGGATTCAATTTGGATGGAAACCGTTTGACACAGTTGGCGGACCCGGAAGAAGATGGTGATGCTATAAGTAAAGGATATCTTGATTTTTGTCTACAAGTAGTTCAGAAAGCTTTTAAAGGACTCTAACGCTTATCTAGTGTTGGAGCAAAAACTACACCAACGTAAAGAAATTGTGGATAAATTAGTACCATGTCCAAATTACAACTCGTCAACGAATTACATAAACCTGTACGAAAAAACTTTAAACGAATTCTAGCAATAATTAGAGGTTTCGATGACCTTTGGCAAGCAAATTTGGCTGAATTTAACACATATGCCAAACAAAATAAGGGCTATAAGTATATATTAGTTGTTATCGACTGTTTTTCGAAATACTTATGGACTAAAGGATTAAAACGAAAACAGGTCAAGAAGTTACCAAGGCCATGCAAACAATCTTCAAAAAAGGACGGAAACCTACCAATTTGCAGACAGATGCAGGAAAAGAATTCTGCAATGAGCATTTTACTAAACTAATGCGGTGTTATGGAGTCAATCATTACTCCACCTGTTGCACAAATAAATCTGCTATTGCGGAACGTGGTATCAGAACCATTAATGGTATAAGTCATTCAGCCTACAAGGTAAATACAAATGGATTGATACAATTGATACCATAACCATGGATTATAATAATCGTGAGTATAGAACTATCGGAATATAGCCCAAAGATGTCGGTAATCATAAAAAGCTAGAGGCCTACACTCACATAAAAATATTCGATAGGAATCGATATTCTGTGGGTGGCATAGTACGAATCAGTAAATTTAAAAGTATTTTTGCCAAATGATACGCACCCAATTGGTCTAGTGAACTATTTAAGATTATGGAAGTTCGCATGAATTACAGAAAACAAAGTGTCCTGATATGTATCTAGTAAAAAAAATGCTTCGTTCCAAGAATAATAAGTTATTCGTAAAGTAGTGGGGATTGGATGAAAGATCATGGATCAATAAGGATGATATTGTTTTATAACATTTAACTTGTAATTTGTGAAATAAATTACTTATATTAGTTATACAGTTTGTATAAAAGGATGTAGCTCTTAGATGAAATAAAACTCACAAAAAAAGTAATAGTATTTTATTTTTTAAATATAAATATTACATTTGTTTTTAAAATTTCATTATCTTATAAAGTGAACCTAAAGTACTTCTATAATCACTTAAATTACTGGATGGACCTATCCCCGAATCTGGACCACACCTATATACCAAGCAGGAATTTGAATTTGTTTCACCTTGATTGATGTCTAGTATCCAGCAATAAACTTTGTGGTGCTCAACGTTTTCCCACGGTTGAAACTTATAGTTGATATTTTGTTCTAATAACTAATAATATTTCAATCAAAATATCGAGACACTTGTAATTAGCATAATATGCCGCTTTCTCAATACCTTCAGTTATAATAAAGTGTCTTTGTAAGCAATATTTTTCTAATGTAGATTTAACATTTATTGAATCATAAACCCATAATAAATTGTATAGAGACATTTTAAGCGGTATGTCACCAAGTACATTCATATCGTCTAAGATACTATCTACTTCATCAAAATTTAATGAATTGTAGCCTTTATCGGTACACAATTTCATAAAAACTTTAATGGTATCGTCTAATTTGATTTGCACACTTTGAGTTTACAGTACACCAGTAAAAACACTCGTCAGGAATAACAATATATTGTAATATATTCAGTACAAATAAATAGCATTTGGGGGAGGACTTCCCCATTAAAGAACGCCTCAGGGATATTCTGCAGATTTCATCACTATTGTACCATACTTGTTCCTGCAACTTGTTCTCAAGAGTGTTCATAATGATAAAATTGTTTTCTGAAACAGAAATAGAATAAAATGCTATGTAAAGTTAAATCCCCAAGGTTTAGTGTCAGTGAAATTGAATAATCAAGCATTCTGCTTGATTGTAAACACATCATGTTTCTTTGATCTTATCAGATGCTGATAACGCCTTATTACGTCACCATCAAACAAAACATGCTTATAATCATTTATCGTGGTCTGTTTGACGCTTGCGCAAGTAGAACCCTTTTTCATCAACCATTTAAGTATACATTTTTGCACGAATTCCTACAAATACTGTTGGGACTATAATCAGATGTATCGAATTTATCAATGTCCTCTTTAATGCATTCATAGATATCGGGAACTGGAAAAGCATATATGAGGCTATCCTTATCCATCTACAAAAGCTTAGCATTGTTATGAAACATGGGTAGCGTGTAACCGTAATGAATATCATATAAGAAAGATTTTGAAACGACTAAAACACTGAATCCTGCATGTATAGGTTTATTGAAACATACTTCTAGCTTATTCATTTGAATGATAAGCATACCATTATCAAATATAGTACAACTATGAAAATTTGATTTTGCTATGTAAGCACGACCACCATAGCGACCCTCCCATTTCGTTACTAAACGTATATCCTTATGTATACAAACATTTTATATCAGATTCAAAGTCTTCCACTCGATAACTTTAATTTGAGGGTGCATAAAATTGCAGTCTAGAAGGACATTCACCTTTAGCATCGTTTGCCTTAGCATTACTTTAACCTTTCGTGCAAAGCTATTGTATCATTGTGTAAGAAAATAAGGGGGTTCTTGATGTTTTCTATATTAACTATAATTCCTGTAAGTAACCTACCATTAAAACATGAATCTAGAGAGTACCAACATAATTTGCGTGTTCACTCTTTAATACCATTGATAATTCCACTACTTGTTTTCTTTGAAGCGTTCTTTAGCTGTTTAAGTCTAACAAGACGGCTCTTTAACAATAATAAATTACTTTCGAGTTTAAGCAAATTTTCACTTGCCTCTAGATAAATTTTATTTTGTATTATATCTTGCAATAGCTTAATATTAGTGTTAACTATACGGATGTGCTTTACAAATTCATTTTTGGTTTTCAAGAATGGAATACGTCTTGTTAAATTAACAATATCACTACTACTTGGTACAACCTTACTCATAGTTACCTTCAAAACTGTATCCGACAATACTAAAATATAAAGCACACACTGCCGATTATGCAGTAATGGACTTGTAGCAAATATTTTATTTATTATAACTGATAATTAAAAATTAATAATTTAAGTAACTATAGAAGGTAGTTTAGGTGTACAATTACAATTACAATTCTAGTCACGAGTACAATATACTGACTGGTATACAAATGCTTTTTATTGGCTTATATAGTCATATAAACCCACATTCAAGGTCGAATATCACAAACTTGTTATAACTTGTATTTGACTTTATGCAGCATACAGAATTTCGTCTTATATAAAAATTAAATTTGATACTTTCACAGGATTTAGATCAATACCTTTAGATTGTGTTGCAATAGTATTCGCAAAAACCTCAGTTCAAACAGATACACACATTGCACTTTGTTCATTATTATTACTGGTCTTTGCTGGGAATATATACTAAAACTATCATTAATCTTGCTGATATTGCATGAAATACTTTCACACGCTTTAGTTCATTGCCTATGCAGCATACAGAAACTTGTCTTACATGAAAATTAAATTTGAAACTTTCACACGCTTTAGTTCATTACCTTCAGATTGCGTTGCAATAGTATTCGCAAGAACTTTAGTTTACACGGACGCATACATTGCACTTTGTTCATTATTATTACTGGTCTTTACTAAGAATATCTATTAACACCTATCATTAACTTTGCTGATATTGCATGAAATACTTTCATACGCTTTAGTTCATTGCCTTTAGATTACGTTGTAATTGTATTCGTAATAGTATCAGTTCTTCTTGCACTTTTTTTATTATCTTCAGTGGGCGTTTACTGGGAACATCTATTAACTTAACCTTGCTGACATCATACGAAATACTTTCTCATGCCTAGATTGTGCTGCATTCATTACAGATCATCACCCTTCGCTTGCATAGGTCAGTTCATTCTACTAACCACTTCCACTTGTTAGCAATTTTGATAACGTTAACAGATTTACATGTACATAGTGTTAAAGTTTTATGTGAATACTCATTCATTACCTAATAAGCACGATGGCTTCAACAAGCAAGAAAACTAAACTGTCAATGAAAAAAAAGACAAATATTCTGCAAGATACCTTGGTGCAACCATGTTTTAGTTACCAGCCTGCAGAACCACTCCTGACACCTTCAAATGAAAATATTCCTGTCATATGTACTCAGTGTTGCCTTGTGTCCGCCAAAAAAGATCGATCATTCCTGTTGTCAGTATGAATGTCTCAGTTCTTAAGTTTTCAGACTCTATTACTCCGTTGGGTATGACTGTATCTTCAAATCTCTCATGGGTTGACCATCTTCTGTCAGCTACCAAAACAGCTGCTCGTCAAATATGCTTTTTGTACAGATCTAAGCAGTACTTAACCTCTCGACAACCCCTTCTGCTGTATAAGGTCCAAATTCGGCCTCATCTGGAATATAACTCTCACCTCTGGGTTAGTGCTCCCTAATACGCTCCCGATATCGTCGATAGTATTCAAAAGAGAGCGATTAGGCTTGCAAATGACCCGTCCTTAACTTCTCACATACAGTCCCTTGAGCATAGAAGGATGGTTTCAGTTCTTTCTTTGTATTATCATTATTACAACGCTATTGTGCTGTTGAATTATATTCTTTGATACCATCTCGGGCTATCTTTGCGAGAAACACTCGGTTCGCTCATTCACATCATCAGTATGCAGTAAAAATGTCCACTTGTCGTACCAAACGGGCGCAATCCACATTTTTCTACACGGCTTCTAAACTCTGGAATGATCTCCCTAGTTCCTGTTTTCCTCTCACTTATGATATGACAAAATGTAAGGTATCTTTTCATTGGCATCTATTGGCAATTCATTATCCCTCTATCTATCCTCCTAACTGTACTTGAGTGCTTTAGCACGATAGGCCAAATTTAGCCTGTTCAAGTCCACAATCATAAAAAAAAAATATTTTGAAAAGTAAGTGTACGTTACTTAAATGAGTCTTCATTTACCGGTTTATGTATTGGCTAACACATTACTAATGTAATTTATTATTTTTCTAGTATTGCACCGGCAACAACAATTGTTGCCACACCGCAACATCCACTATTACTACTATCACTTCGCCAAATCCAATATGGTGGGAAGATTCTATCCCTCACAACGGGATGATGACCAGGAGGGCCTTGCATCATCTCCACCAACACATCTCACGCAAGAATTTAGGGTGAAGAGGGTGAGATGGTTACATAAAGTTTTAGCAGAATACACAAACAATGAGGTGTCGGGAGTCGCTCGCGTTGAGAAACTAACTGTGGAGTTAGCTGAGGCTAAACAGCAGTTAGAAAAAATTAGAATAAGTATAGCGAAAACAGAAAACGTGGTACGTACGTTAGAGGACTTAGATTTAAATGTTTAAATTAGTGTGTATAGTGTAGTTTAGTCAATTTGATTTAGATGTGCGAATAGTTTTAAATTAGTATATGTTAGTAAGAAGTTTTTGCATAATTTGTTTAGTGTAGTATTATTTTTGTAGAATTTATTGTAGTTACAAGTATTTTTTTGTTTTAATAAATAAATAAATGTTAAACTTTTTTGGTTTATTATTTATCCTAAAAATTTTGCTATAGCTAAAAAACATCCTTGTATTACTATTATTGGAAATATACATACATATAATTCATATTTCGAGTTTTCATGAAAACATTGCATAAGTACATTGAAATTTTACTACAGTAAAAAAAATGTGAGTGATAGTTCAAGTTGCGCTAGAAAAGTGAAATGATCTACGTTAAGGAAAAAGTTGAAATCATCTGGAAGGCTGACTTACTCATGTACTCATTTATAAATTTCTACATCAAAGTAAAGCAGTCCTTTTGCAAATTTTAAGTGCATGTTGCGTTACAAATTTATTTATTGTAAAATACCATGCATATAAAGAAAGTGTGAAATATAGTACAGTTAAAAGTGAAAAAAAGCATGTAATATGAAAACTTTACGCCATGTATTTATGCAGTACAAATGACACAATTGTATTCATACATTTGCAAATCCGTTTTAAAATTTTAATGTGAATTGGTGACTAAAATAAAAATAGAATGTTCGCAATTCACACCTGCATCAAATGCTTTCAAAGTAAAATAACTGCGTTCATTATCTTACAATTCTTGAAGCAGTAATATCCACGCTCCATCGAAAATTGTAAATTTGGAGTCCTAATCAAACTAAATTAAAAAGCAAGTCATGTTTTAAGTGCTGCTTGTTGTTTCAAAACAATTGGTTAATTTAAGTAGCATTTTGATACATTTATACATGAAATGGATAAATTGCATGCATGTGTTTTTTCTGAGCTTGCGTAAGTACAAAAAGTTGTGTTTTAAGTGCTCCTTGCTGTTTCAAAATGGAATTGGTTAATGTAAGTGTCATTTTTTCCTATTTTGCAGACTTTATACATGAAATTGATAAATTGCCACTTATAAAACACAACTGCGTTGAAAAAAGTTCTTTTTCTCAGAATTAGGTGCAAATATTAATTTTCAGGGGCATATCTTTTGTAGGGCGTTTTTTAAAATGGGTTATAATTGCATATATAAATGTAAAATGTCCAAAGGTACATTGTGAGAGTTAGTACCACTTTATTTCATAAAAAAATCGTTAGAATTTTTTTTAGAAAGAAAAAACATTACAAATACTTTACAAATATATTAAACATTTATTATATTACATCACATTTCCTATTGATACTCAATTAATTTGGAAAATATTAAAAAGGTAGATAAGTTTTATATCCAATTGTGATCTATAATATTTTACAGTTAAGTAAGGCTTTCTTTAAAAAAATGCATAAATATAGATTTTGGCTAATATTAAACCACGGTATTAACTCTTAGACATTCAAGGATTCTACTTGGCTGCTTGCCCAGGAAATTTGGCGTGAAACATATGTACTGGGCAACATTATTATCTTTAACTGTTCCCATCTCCTGATTATGGAAAAGCTATACTATTCTGCATCACTTGGGTACATGAGGTATTAAATAATGAAAACCAAATGTCCATAAGTGATCTGAGTTGTATTGTGCACATACCGTGCAGGCATGGCCTTAGATATAAATTGTTTAACTGATTTTTTACTTCCTTGCGCGCGAAGTTATCGTGAAAAAATCGAGCTTGCGTTTTTAACCGATTTACACGTTTTCATCATGTCTAGACCATTTTTGGCTTGATTTTGTGTGTTTGTTGCACTTTCAAGTGTAAGCCTGTTTTCAATTCTCCTGGAGATAATTTGATTTTGAGAGAAATTAAGAGGCGAATAGAGTGTTTTAAGCGTAGTTTCTGATGGTTATCAAATATTTCTGTAAGTGCTGCGTATTTTAAAGATGGATAAATACCAGCATATAGATATCATAATTATAAATTAGATAAGCAGTATAAAATTTTTTGGTACGGCGCATAATTTGGACGCAAAAACATAGTCAAGGTGGAATTTAAGCGTGTAAAGTTTTTGTAATATCTGAGTAGCGAATATCATGGGACAATGTGTAAACATAATTTTTAAAGGTAATTTAAAAACAGAACTTTTCTTTATAAAGGTTCTTAGTATAAAACCAAATAGGCCAAAAAAATTAATTAAATTATATTTAAAATACTTATACTGTATTTTCGATATTTTCCTATAATCTCTATCTGACAAAAGGTTGAAACGTCTATCTAACGTAAATTATCGTTTTTACAACGTTGCTTAATTATTTTCATTATAAAATTGTTCCAAACGAGGTTGCACAGTTATCCTAAATATGTATTATTTCATTTTTTCAAATTATCACTTTGTGGGTTGGAAGGTCCTGTGTTGTTTCACACCAGAGTAGCCATAGTTATGCTACAAGCCTTGATACACCACTTTTGAAAACCGTATGTCATGACAAATATCTTTAGCTTGCAGAGAGGCTAAACCTCTATTGCTAATTTGACGTATCGTGTTTTATATAATCTGCTTTTGGTGTAAGTAAGTGCATTAATATTATGAAATAGGATGAAAATTTTTTAAACTTGTTTGTTTCACTAAAGTTATACTCTTTAACCTTGCTTCATGGAATTGCATATTTAATTGCACTAATGCTCTAAATATAATATAATCCCACTACTTTTTTTTTATGATTATTTATTTTTCTGGGCGTTTCAGTACAACATGCATCATTATCAAGAGAAAATATATAAGTAAAATAGGAAACAAGTAGTTATGCTAACAAATCATTAAGGATAAACAGCCAACTTGATGTAAATTATAATTTTATGTTTCTATTAAAGGTAAGTCTATAAAATCAACCTATTCCTTAATTAACCGTTTCACTGCGTCTGCCACATATATGCGAAAAAAAAAAGTTGCCTTACCTGCAACTGTCGCATATACGCATAACGACTACGCTTTTAAGCATACTAGCATTCTACCGAGGGTGGGGGATACCCCCACACACTCTAGCTAGTTTACACCACGCGTATTTGTAGTAGTCGCACGCAGTTGTAAAGAAGAAACTGGAGAAAGAACTCGCTTCTGAAAATGTCTGATATACTAAGGCCAAGACGCGGAACGTTCTATACACTTGCTGAACTAGAAGAAATAATAACCCGAGGTGATTCTGAAAATGATATTGTTGAGGAAGAATCTGCCGACGAAGAGTATGAAGCTGCCGTAAACGGTGGTGCAAGAGAATGGAAGAATGCTACGTTTTCTGATCAACAGGGTGATAGCGAAAGTAATGAAAATGTCGGAGCTGCCGCCAGTCATTGTATCAATGAAAAATTAGTTTGGGAAGCAGCAATTATCAGCCTCATACTTTTCCGTTTGATGAGTCAGTGCGGAAATAATATCCCCGAATTAAAAGTGTACAACACACCATATGAGTGTTTTGAAGTGTTCTTCGACGAAAAGATAACTGAATATATTGTCGAGGAAACCAACAAGTTCTACAGGTATGGTTTGGAACATAAAGAACATGTTGCTCCCGCCTCACGGTTAAACGAGTGGAAAGACACAAACGCGAAAGAGCTGCACGTCTTTTTTGCATTTAATTTCCTTATGGCGCATGTCAAAGAACTGGAGATACAAGAATATTGCTCCAGAAACCCGCTGCTTTTGACACCTGATTTTGGTAATACGATGTCTCGAGACCGTTTCTTGCTTATATTGCGTATGCTCATTTCTGACAACAATGTACCAGAATGACGATCCGTTGCGCAAAGTTCGGAGAATTGTTGACCACCTGCGTAGCAGGTTCAAAGTCCTTTACACCATTCTGGGAGTTGTGCATCGATGAAAGCTTGATGCTGTTCAAAGGTAGATTGTTTTTCAAACAATATATACCATCCAAGCAGCATAGATTTGGAAAAATTCTTATCTTGTGTGATTCACATACCGGCTATATTTTGGATTTTATATCTACACTGGCGCCAAAACCAAGTAGAAAGACCGGTCTTGGAAAATCTGGTGATGTGGTAATCACATTATTGGATAGATATTTTGATAAGGGACACACCCTCTACAAAGACAATTGGTATAGCAGCCCCGATTTATTCTTATGACTGTATGAATGATGCACAAATGCCTGAAGCACTGTCCGTAAAAACAGGAAGAACATGCCAAAAATGCAAGAGAAGTTGATGATAGGGGAATTTACATTTCGTACTGCGAAAAGTAAGATTATTTCTGTAAAGTGGTGTGACAAATGGGAAGTTTATGTGCTGAGCGCTGCTCACGATCAAGTTTCTACTGTAAAAAAATTGGATCGGACAACTGGGAGAACAATTGTAAGACCAAAGTGCATCGCTGACTACAACAAATACATGGGAGCTGTTGATAAAACTGACATGCTGTTGAGCTCGATCGAATGTGCACGAAGGAGCACAAAATGGTACAAACAGTTATTTTTTCACACGTTGGACTTCGCTTTACTCAATGCTCATACGTTATATCAAGACGTGACAAAGAAGAAAGTACCTTTGGCCCGATTTCAAATGGAATTGGTATGGAAATTACTGTGAGCAGCAGCGCTGAAACGATTGTGAATACTGCACGAACTGGACATAGACCTGCTCCTTACCGTCTAAGTGCACGACATTTTCCAAGAAGTTCCAACAAAAATCCAAACTTGCGGACGGGTCGGAAACAATGCTACGCTTGTGGACTGAAAAGAAGAGGAAGGAAACGATTTACATGTGCGGAGTGCGATGTTGGTCTGTGTGCAGTGCCGTCTTTTGAGAAGTATCACACATTGAGAAAGTTGAAGTAGTTTTTCAAACAATAGTTATTCACTTTTCATCTCAATAAAGAATGTATGTTTATTTAAAACTGTACCCACTGAAGAATGTATATTTATTTTTAGATAAAACTGTACTGGAAAAACAAGAATGTAAAATTATTTTGAAAACTATAACTATTGTTTTGTAACCAAAAAATTGAGTAAAAGAAAATAATAAAATGTTTTATCACTTAGACGCGTGCCACAGTACCGAAGCTCGGGTCACGATCAGACGAGGGACAGAGGTAATTGGCGCGCACTTAGTCATTGTGGTGAGGGACAGGTGTCAGTCTAGACCACCATAGTATAACGACTTTTATCCTTTCAAGCATTTTGAACGATTACACAAAGGTAATTAATGACAAAATTAATATGCAAAACAGAATTCCTTGCGATACGCGCAATATAAAATTAAATAAATTTTTGAGGCACTTACACTTTTACATTTACGGTTTTAAACAGTTATCAATATTCAAACACGGATACAAGGCTACCAGCCAGGTATCCACAAGCACGAATGCTTCACAAAGGTTACCTCTATAGTGATAAGGAAATGCTTATTTTAAAGCAATGCACTTTACTTCATGCAACGTCAATTGTATACCTATATATTATGCTAAACCACATTGCATTGTGTATAACATAACAGACTGTTGGTTGTGGCTGTGATGTAAAAAATTCCTGTTCGCGTCATTTATCACAACGGTGGCTACGACACTATATATTTAAGTATGTAGGCTACACTTTAAGGAGTAGCTTTTTCCGCTCCCCTAAATAGCCAGTAATGAGCATAATTGGCTAGTTTGTGAACATGTTCTAACTCCCTAGAAATCAGTTGATATATCCGTGGTAATGAATAACCTTTAAACGTTCGTTTAATTTTAATAACCAACAAAATTTTGCTTTCATATTTCATTTATAATGAAAATATGAAATAATAATAATCTATCACGTGAGTCATGCATTTCAATAACCTCGGGCTCCTCCACAATCCCTTGGGATTAACGTCCATCAGATTGTAATCCGTTGCCTTCGGTAATTAACATTATGACTCCCTGGATATATGAATAACTATAAAACAATCTTTCGTAACGAACACATAAATAAACAAATCCTACTATACGTGGATAATGCTTTGTCTAAGAGAATCCAAATAATTAACCCTCGAAAATGTTATGTAAACAATTGCGAAGAAAGGGAATCACATATCTCTAGTGCATGAAATACAGTTGTGTTTTCATAACATAACACCTAAAAGATTACACCGATTTTCTTTTATTATTTCTTAATTAAAAATGTGAAGAATGTTACTGACAGAGAACGTATATCGTATTATAATGCACATATTACATCGAAAAGTTACAAACTTATATTGTAAAAGTTGTATTCTGCATAACAGAGGTTTGACCATAAAGCACGCCTCTGTGAATAAATTTGATTTAAAAGAGAAAATAGGGCAATATCAGATATCAACATATTTTCTAGCTGTCTTGACTACCGTTACGTACAAATAGTAATTTTGATCATAATTTTAGTCTACGTGTGTATTGCCAATACAAATAATTAGCTTCATTCAACGACTTTCAATATTAACAATCTAATTTAAATGTTGAATAACCCCTACAACGAATTACAAAACAACTCTACAAGACAGTACACATAAAATTTGTCTGTTAATCTCTTCGTTATTGTGTAAAACACATTGTACTATTAAAATTATATTTAAGTGTTAACATATGTGAAAGGGTAGGCGTTTCACTCGTGTAATTTTAAACTCTGACTTGACAGTAATTCACAAATTAGGCCGTTATGTCAAAAACGCATTTTGTAGGAAGAGATAATATTTTTACCAATTCTTCCGTTGTATAAAATTTAAGCGCTATGATATAATTGAAAAGATCGATGAATAATTTAATTTTAATTAATACGGATGCCGCCCGACGCTGGTTAAGCTAGAGCTTCAATTATACCACCACTAATGTGGCCGATAATAAGCAACATAAATATTCTATCTATATTGTTGCGTTTATACATTATGTGATCGTACAGCAATAGTGTATACATTATGAGATAAAACTAATTTAATCTCATTTCCATTATTCACACCTTTATTTGAAAATTCCTTTTTAAATTGCCTATTTGAATTATATTTTAGTAAGTACTTGCCTAAAGTTAATTTTGAAACTTATTTAAATTATTGCTTCTAGAAAATTTATCGCTACTGAAAATTATCCGTTTTAGATTTTGAACGTATAAATTTAATTGGACTAAAAGAGCCTGAATTTATTAAAAATCATCATTAGTAATCACCAATCATTGGTGTAGGAAAACTGTTACATTTGTCTAGCTCCCAAGGCCTTCTTATGGCCAAAATAACTGTCTTAAACAACTTTAACCGTCTTTACACTCTGAAGTTATCGTCCACTGAGAATCCTGGACAATTCTGTTTGGAGACCTTATAGAGACCACTATTGACAAATAGATAATCTGGACTGGGGTATATCTTTTATTTGGCGTCCGGTATAAATAAATATAAGTTGCGGTATATCTACTAAAATTATAAGCGAATTTTCAGAAAAAAATTCACTACGATGCCTGTAGCATTTTCTTGCGTTTAAGTGTACTTCACATGAAGTTAGGGATATCAAAATAAGGTTTTACATATATTTACGCTTTCTACGTACGATTTACGACTACAGAATTAGTGGGTGCCGACAATTAATTAACCCAATTACGAAGAACACACGTAAAGCAAATTGAAGCAAATCTTATAAACGTCGCTAAAGTTATACTCCGCTTTACAAAATGTTGGGTTGGCTAGCCATTGAGCTTTTATTGTCATTTAATGTAGTACCCCTTGATACCTTGATAATCACAACAAGATTTGCTCACGGTTGCACGTTTATCCTTTTAAACTTATTATGTATTTTGTAAATTTAATATAAGGAAAAATTGAACAAGTTAAAATAGCGCGACAGATAAATTCCTGTTAATACACTCTATTATAGTGTACATGACATAGGATGAGAAGTCATGTGCTAACCATCATAATTTTACCTTAACCTACTTATGTGTGAAAAAATGTACAATCGAAAGTGTTTCACTGTGAATCAATTCATTACCATTATACATTTGATAAAATTTCATCAAAATCCATGTATCGTAATATTCATACGTATGTATATGTGTGTGTATATGTATATATATATATATATATATATATATATATATATATATATATATATATATATATATATATATATATATATATATATATATATATATATATATATATATATATATATATATATATATATATATATATATATATATATATATATATATATATATATATATATATATATATATATATATATATATATATATATATATATATATATATATATATATATATATATATATATATATATATATATATATATATATATATATATATATATATATATATATATATATATATATATATATGTAATATATATATATATATATATATATATATATATATATATATATATATATATATATATATATATATATATATATATATATATATATATATATATATATATATATATATATATATATATATATATATATATATATATATATATATATATATATATATATATATATATATATATATATATATATATATATATATATATATATATATATATATATATATATATATATATATATATATATATATATATATATATATATATATATATATATATATATATATATATATATATATATATATATATATATATATATATATATATATATATATATATATATATATATATATATATATATATATATATATATATATATATATATATATATATATATATATATATATATATATATATATATATATATATATATATATATATATATATATATATATATATATATATATATATATATATATATATATATATATATATATATATATATATATATATATATATATATATATATATATATATATATATATATATATATATATATATATATATATATATATATATATATATATATATATATATATATATATATATATATATATATATATATATATATATATATATATATATATATATATATATATATATATATATATATATATATATATATATATATATATATATATATATATATATATATATATATATATATATATATATATATATATATATATATATATATATATATATATATATATATATATATATATATATATATATATATATATATATATATATATATATATATATATATATATATATATATATATATATATATATATATATATATATATATATATATATATATATATATATATATATATATATATATATATATATATATATATATATATATATATATATATATATATATATATATATATATATATATATATATATATATATATATATATATATATATATATATATATATATATATATATATATATATATATATATATATATATATATATATATATATATATATATATATATATATATATATATATATATATATATATATATATATATATATATATATATATATATATATATATATATATATATATATATATATATATATATATATATATATATATATATATATATATATATATATATATATATATATATATATATATATATATATATATATATATATATATATATATATATATATATATATATATATATATATATATATATATATATATATATATATATATATATATATATATATATATATATATATATATATATATATATATATATATATATATATATATATATATATATATATATATATATATATATATATATATATATATATATATATATATATATATATATATATATATATATATATATATATATATATATATATATATATATATATATATATATATATATATATATATATATATATATGTATATATATATATATATATATATATATATATATATATATATATATATATATATATATATATATATATATATATATATATATATATATATATATATATATATATATATATATATATATATATATATATATATATATATATATATATATATATATATATATATATATATATATATATATATATATATATATATATATATATATATATATATATATATATATATATATATATATATATATATATATATATATATATATATATATATATATATATATATATATATATATATATATATATATATATATATGTATATGTATATGTATATATATATATATATATATATATGTATATATATATGTATGTATATATATATATATATATATATATATATATATATATATATATATATATATATATATATATATATATATATATATATATATATATATATATATATATATATATATATATATATATATATATATATATATATATATATATATATATATATATATATATATATATATATATATATATATATATATATATATATATATATATATATATATATATGTATATATATATATATATATGTATATATATATATATATATATATATATATATATATACATGTATATGTACGTATACATGTACATGTGCATGTATACATGTACGTATGCATGTACGTATACGTATACATGTACATGTACGTATGCATGTACGTATACGTATACGTATGCGTATACGTATACGTATGCGTATGCATGTATGCATGTGCATGTACATGTGCATGTACGTATGCGTGTACGTGTACGTGTGCATGTACGTACGTATGCGTATACGTATGTGCATGTACGTATGCGTGTGCGTATGCGTATGCGTGTACGTATGCGTATGCGTATGCGTATGCGTATGCGTATGCGTATGCGTATACGTACGTATGCGTATGCGTGTACGTATGCGTATGCGTGTGCATGTGCGTATGCATGTGCGTGCGTATGCATGTACGTATGCGTACTTATACTTGTGCGTATGTATACTGTATGTATTGTACGTACTTGTGCTTGTACGTATGTACGTATGCGTGTACGTGTACGTATGCGTATGCGTATGCGTGTGCATGTGCATGTGCATGTGCATGTGCATGTATGCGTATGCGTATGCGTATGCGTATGCGTGTACGTGTGCGTATGCGTATGCGTATGCGTGTACGTATGCGTGTGCGTGTGCGTATGCGTATGCGTATGCGTATTACGTGTGCGTATGCGTATGCGTATGCGTGTGCGTATACGTATGCGTATGCGTATACGTGTGCGTATGCGTGTACGTATGCGTATGCGTATGCGTGTGCGTGTACGTGTGCGTATTGTGCTTGTGCTTGTATTGTACTGTGTATCGTACGTGTATGCGTATTGTACTTGTATTGTGCGTACGTATGCGTATGCGTGTGCGTATGCGTGTGCGTGTGCGTATGCGGCGTAATACGTATGCGTATGCGTATGCGTGCGTATGCGTGTACGTACGTGTACGTGTGCGTATGCGTGTACGTATGCGTGTACGTGTGCGTGTGCGTATGCGTATGCGTGTGCGTATGCGTATACGTGCGTATGCGTGCGTACGTGTGCGTGCGTGTGCGTGTGCGTGTGCGTATGCGTACGTATGCGTGTTGCGTGCGTACGTGCGTACTTGTACTTGTGCTGTACTTGTGCTTGTGCGTACTTGTGCATGTGCGTGCTATGCGTGTGCGTGTGCGTGTGCGTATGCGTGTGCGTGTGCGTATACGTGTACGTATACGTGCATGTACGTATGCGTATACGTACGTATTACGTATGCGTATGCATGTACGTATGCGTATGCGTATGCGTATGCGTATGCGTATGCGTATGCGTATGCGTATGCGTACGTATGCGTATGCGTATGCGTATGCGTGTGCATGTGCGTATGCGTACGTATGCGTATGCGTATGCGTGCGTGTGCGTATGCGTTGTGCGTATGCGTGTGCGTGTACGTGTGCATGTACGTATGCGTATGCATGTGTGCGTATTTACGTATGTACTTGTACTTGTACGTGTACGTATGCTGTACGTGCTGTACTTGTATGTATTGTATGTATTGTGCGTACGTGTGCATGTGCGTACGTATGCGTATGCGTGTGCGTATGCGTATGCGTATGCGTGTGCGTGTACGTACGTGTACGTGTACGTATGCGTATTACGTGTGCGTATGCGTATGCGTATGCATGTGCGTATGCGTATGCGTATGCGTATGCGTATGCGTACGTGGCGTATGCGTATGCGTATGCATGTGCGTATGCGTGTGTACGTATGCGTATGCATGTGCATGTACGTGTATGCGTATGCGTATGCGTATGCGTACGTATGCGTGTACGTATGCGTATGCGTATGCGTATGCGTACGTATGCGTATGCGTATGCGTATGCATGTACGTATGCGTATGCATGTACGTGTGCATGTGCGTGCATGCGTATGCGTGTACGTATGCGTGTGCGTATGCGTATGCGTGTACGTATGCGTATGCGTATGCGTGTTGTGTGTCCGTGTCCGTGTCCGTGTCGTGTGTGTCCGTATGTGTGTGTGTGTGTGTGTATGTGTGTGTGTCGTGTCGTGTCCGTGTGTGTGTGTATGTCGTATGTCGTGTGTATGTGTGTGTGTGTGTGTGTGTGTGTGTGTGTGTGTGTGTATTGTACGTGTATGTGTATCGTATCGTATTGTATGTTGTGTATGTATGTGTTGTGCGTGTGTAGTATGCGTATGCGTGTGCATGTGCGTATGCGTGTGCGTGTGCGTATGCGTGTGTGCGTATGCGTGTGCGTATGCGTGTGCGTAGTGTGCATGTGCGTATGCGTATGCGTGTACGTGTGTTATGCGTAATATTGTGCGTATGCGTGCGTATTACGTATGCGTATGCGTATATGCGTATGCGTATGTATGCGTGTGCGTGTTGTGCGTATGCGTATGCGTTGCGTATGCGTATTGCGTATCGTATGCGTGTGCGTGTGCATGTGCGTGTATTAAAGTTGTTGTGTTAATATGTCTTATATGCATGTAATGCGTACGTGCGTGCGTACGTGCGTGCGTGCGTGCGTACGTGCGTATATGTGCGTGTTTGCTGTGTATATGTGTATTTATATTTGTGTGTAAATTATGTGTATGTGTGTATAAATTATGTGTGTATATATATGTTTATGATGTGTAAATTATGTATGTATTTATATATTAATATAAATTATATATTATATATTATATTGTATATTTATATTTTATATGTATATTTATGTAGTTATATATGTTTTATGATATATTGTAATATGTATATATTATATATTTAATATTTATGTTTTTTATATATTTATGTGTATTTATTTAATATGTATATGTATGTATTGTATGTTATTATGCTATAAATTATTGTATATTATGTATATTTATGTGTATTATATGTATGTTTATGTATATATTTTGTGTATTGTGTATTGTATTGTTTTGTGTGTGTGTGTATGCGTGCGTGTGCGTTGCGTGGGTATGCGTGCGTTGTGCGTATGCACATGCGCGTATGTGTATATGTGTTTTATTGTGTTGTGTTGTTTGATACAAGTGTCATTAATAAAATTTCTTGATATAAAGTGAACTATAAAAATTAATTTAGATAATTAAAATGTTGTTTTGACGACATCACCTAATTTGATTTCAACGTATTTCATTCTAGGCTGCATAAAAATTATCATTTTATTTTAATTTCCACTATGAGTAAAAATTTCGTATTTCTCTTTATCTTTTAATATACCGTGCAGTAAGTTTGTGATTGGCTTAAATCTGTAAAACTATGAAACAAATTGGTCTTGGGCTTCTTAATTTTGAATACGACCAGTTAAAGACTTATTGGAATTGGTTGATGTAATAATACTCAAGGTTAAATACCATAAATTGAATACATTGCAACCAAGAAGCACTAACAATTTTTTAATGTTGTTCACGGTCTAACGGAGCGCAATGGAATAATGTGATGTTTTAGATATTATGACGTTGGCAAAAGTGGATATTTATTAGCAACATAATTTTTATTAATATTAATTGTAAGTGTACAATCTGTACAATTATTTATGTAAAAGTCCATTAGCGCAATATTTTCAGAATTTGCACATTATTGGACATGTTTAAGTCAAACACTTTTGTTTTCATCAAATGACAAACGGTTACTACAGCACCAATGCAAAGACCACTGTTTTCTGAGATTCTCCTAATAATTGTGTAATATAAAATCATAAAATAAGTGTTAATAGGCAACATAACGCGTTGGTAGTGAGAAATATTATATGCTTTACACAGAAAGTGAATATTTACTCTACCTCGTCTTGTTGATTCCCGAGCGTAGAGTAAATCCTACTTACTTCCCTTGTAAAGTAACATACTATTTTTCTTTATAGCAAAATTGACTTATTGCGCCATTTTAGGAAATTAAAACAAAATTGTTCGTGAGTGCGTGCGTGTGTGCGTGTGTGTGTGTGTGTGTGCGTCAGTGTACGTATGCCTGTTTGCGTGCTATGTCGCATGTGCCGTTTGTGGGCATTTGAGCGCGTGTGCGTTGCAATACGTGAGCGTGTGCATCTGATAATGTTATCTGTGTCTTGTGTTTTTTTGTGATGCGTCATTACACGTGTGTTTATAGAAGTAATTGGTTACCACGTCATACAGTGGAAATGGGAGGTCGTTATAAGGAGTAAAATTATTGAAAGGTAGTTCCAAGCACGTTACACTTACAATAAACCTTCAACTCACAATGCAAAGGAAAAATTTGAACCCTATCTTAAATTTTTCTAATATAAATAGTCTTAATTAAAGTAATCCTATATGACTGTAGCAGATACTCAGTAAAACTATTCCAATTCAAGTTCAATACATAAAAGGTTAATAAGATTTTGAAATACACTTTGTCGTAAATTATTATTACATATATATATATATATATATATATATATATATATATATATATATATATATATATATATATATATATTATATATATATATATATATATATATATATATATATATATATATATATATATATATATATATATATATATATATGTATTAGTGGTCGAAGTACGATATATCAGTTATTAAAGGAGATATCAAAAAGTTATTTACAAAATTATAGGCAACTTAAACTTCACATTAGAAGATTATTTTCGTATTTACACGGTGTTACATATTACCAGGCTGAACCAAACATACTTTTTTGAAATGGGACACTATGTATTATATCAATTTTAGATTAGCTCAACTCCCCATACTTCCAATATAGGGTTTCATTACGTTATACAGGGTATTTCAAAGGTTATGGTCAATTGACACGAAAATCATTCTCATTTCAACGTCCTGCATACCTAGATAGAACAACCTAACAATAATTTTTCCAGGCATAACTTTTGGCATTGGTACAGTGTTACGAGAAAGTGGTATTTATTATTATTCACCAATTGAATATAGAGCGAGCCAAACTCGAACACAGATTTTGTCAATTTTTATATGAATCGCCCATATTTGATTTTAAGAAAAACTTTTATGTTCTTTCATTTTATTAAGCACCCTATAGCAAAATCGTTGATTTCTGAGATATTTTGGGGATAACTTAATTAGTTTTATGACTATCATCGGTGATAGCTCTAGTTAAAACCGATGAAAATGGTAAGAATATAATGAAGTCAATAGAAAATATTTTTTTTGTATAATTTTAAACGATTTGTCACTTTGATAGTAAATATTATAGTTGCAAAATAATCAACACAATTATTTATTTCTTTTGAAAATTTTGTCACTTTGACAGTAAACTATTTTATTCATTAAAATCATGTGACAGTCAACATGCGGTGATAAATCATCACCGATTTCACAGCCTATTCTGCGATTTTGTTTTGTATTTTAACCAATGAAATAATAAAAATGTACCATGTGACATGTGAATTATATTCTCAGTTTAATAACGGAAGGAGATAACAATTTTATTATAAAAGTTAGCCGTGAACAAATGACAGATAGATATTATTCAGTAACATTAGTAGCTTGTTTTTAGAACCTTCTTTGAGATTGTGTATTGTTTATTAATTTGTAAACACTTAAATATTGTTTGAAATTAACTTTCCTGTTGAGGAATTAACAGACATGATATGGGTACTGGGAGAATGTATGAAAAATTGTTTATTAGCTCAAAGAATTTAAAAGAGAGATATCCGCACGAAGACAACCCGGAAAATAACGTTGGAAAGGTTAGTAGATCGTTTTAATCGTACGGGTTCAGTAGTTATGAAAAAGGAAAGGAAAAACCTGTACTTAACGAGGAAAATGAATTTAACGTGATGCTTGAAGTTACGCATAATCCAATGAAATCTCGCGTCAGCATGATATTGGTGACAGGTTGAAGAATACTGCGTAAAAATAAGATGCATCCATACCATATCCAGTTGCAAAAGAGTTACTGAAGATGACTATCCCAGAAGGGTTGCTTTTGTGAATGGGCTCAACAAAAACCACAATCAGGCGGATTTCTTTGATTTGTCCTTTTGGAGACGAAGCCACGTTTCATAAAAATGGAACTGTGAAAAGACACAATTTCCATTATTTTCGACAAGTAACCCCATCTTATAGCAACTCTGGTCAAACTAGGTGGTCTTTGAATGTTTGGGGTTGTATAGTTGGAGATCACGTAATTAGACCAATTTTTCGATGGAACAGAATGGTAGGTTTATTTGGACTTTTAGAAAATCATTTCAAACTGTTGGAAAACGTTCCTTTAACATCGTTAAGAATGGTTGTTCACGATGGAGCTCCGGTACATCACACTAGATTAATTCATAATCATCTTAATACCCATTTTCCTGGAAGAAGGGGGAAGAGGACCCATTGCATGGTCAGCTCCAGAGAAAGTAAAATTGACTTTCAAGTGGGGTTATGTGAAAATGTGTATCAAATACCCAACCACAAAAGATGATATGAAGTAGAATAGAAAGCATTTCAGTATTAAGTAGGTTAAGAAATGTCAGTCGAGAATTTGAAATCGACTGCAATGCTGTATTGATGTTTTCGGGGACATTACATTATTATGAAATTAATTAATTTTTAAGAATTTTGCTTAATAACCGATGTTTTTGAATTTTTATAATAATTTGTCACACTTTATTTATTCACCTTTTGTATAATAGAAATTAAAAAAAATCTTTTCTGTTATTAAATTGAAAATATCTCAGAAATTATAGATTTTCTATAAGGAGTGCTTAATAAAATGAAAGAACTTAAAGTGTATTTTCACTTTTAAAATAAAATACAGGGTGATCATTTGAAAAATTGACAAAATCATTTTCCAGTTTGGCCGCTCTATATTCAAAATAAACAGAAATAGCACTTTCCGTAACACTGTCAAAAGTTATGCTAAAAATTATTGTTAGGTTGTTCATGGGTATACAGGATGTTGAAATGAGAATGATTTTCGTTATAATTGACCAAACTTTTGAAATACCCTGTATAACCCCTATATTGGAAGTATGGGGAGATGAGCTTAATCTAAATTTCAAATAATTATAGGGTGTCCCATTTAAAAAAAGTATATTAGGTTCACCTGGTAATATGTAAGACCTTGTAAATTGGAATATAATTTTATAATGTGAAGTTTGGGCCTAAATTTTTGTAAATTTTTGGTATCTCCTTTAATATATCGTACCCGACGTACTAATGACGCATGTATATATATATATATATATATATATATATATATATATATATATATATATATATATATATATAATTTTCTTCAAGAACAGGTAAAAATACGGTCTCAGAGGACCTACACTAAGTAAGAAATCAAACACTTCAAAAAGCTGGTGAAGCAAAACTCAACCAACGGTGTGTTGAGGATAGTGATTAGCCCGCCCCATCACTAAGACAACATAACTACCCACAAAATTGGGCCGCACTACCGCCACTACGACACACTAGGGAAACTGTAGGGTGAACTGACACATGGTGGGCATCAACCACACCTTGACACGCCTAGTCGAGGGTTCAAAACCATGGGGACGTCCGCTAGGTAACACTTCATCGACGAAGTGGGGTCCCATATAATAGAGCTTGCTTCAAGGCTGGTGAGGTGATTAGCCTAGCCACTACGACCTTGGCACACACCCCACCATTACCGATCGATGATAGGAGGTCCGATAGCCCCCACGTGGCTACCTTTTCAACCAAGCGCCCACCCCTGGTTTCGCCTTCAGTCACAAAAACAAAAAAACGAACACGTTCAGCCAAAAACAAAATTGATAACGTCATCCGGGAATTAAAAAGGCCAAATCGCAATCTTTGTCACTATTCCAGAGGTCACAATCGGTACATAAATTTCCAAACAAAATTAACCGTGTAAAATCGGTATCCTAGTCAACAAGTATCGTAAAAAAGTAATCAGACTTCTTAAAAATCTTAATCTGAACTGAACATAAAACAAGGTTCATAAAACTATAATGGTCAAAACTGAAGCAGTCTCACTACCACCAAAGGAACTCAAAATAAATAAAGGTATATACGTAGCTATAAGTGTAACTGAAACAACCTAAACACGAAACTCAAATCAACCTGCCTCCCAACATTTGATTATTCGCCTTTACGCCCAGTTGTCCTCTGGAGAAACATTCTAAGTCCCACAATTCAAATGTGCCACAAGGGCACAAATAAAAGAGTAAACTCAGAAATAAAGAGTAATAGTCACACCCCATAGTTTTTCCAACCTACCAACAGCCATCTGACGGTAGAAATAATCATAACATAACCAAAGTTCAAAACAAATCAACACAGCAAAGTGACAATCTAAAAACAAGACTAACAACAATATCAATAACAAGTCCGGTAAAGTCGACAAACTCACCCGATGACGTCATTAACATGACAAAGGACTATTCATACCCCAGGGCCTTTATCCTAACATTAACTCAAAATATGCTAACCTAAAAACCTAAATGCATCACCTAAATACAATACCCTAACCTAAACGAAATGTAACCTATAACTAACTAATCTAGTCATTTGTTGTCCTGAACGTACCAAGGGACGTATTCCCATCTCTTCTAATCAAAATCGTCACAAGGACAAACACTAATACCCGAAATATTAGCTACTAAAATCAAAATAGCACAAAATTTAAATACATCCACCATACGGTAGCGGTCCGCCAATATTTTGCCTACTGCAAACTCACCACTTAACACATAACCATTCTAAGCCCTAGACCAATCAAAATTTTGTAAATGAGTTTGATTGTGGTCCCACACTTCATGTCAGGGTAACAGAAGAGGCCGGGCCCTTCCGGTATTGCTGTTATTCCTCAACCCATATTCAAGGCATAAAATCCAAAACCTGAACCAAACTCGTTAACCTGCTTCATCGTCTTACGACAAGCAGCGGCCTGTTAAAATCCACACTGTCCCACAGCGTAAACTAATTTAAAAATCTAACTAACCTAAACTTTTGGAGATGTGGGCAAAGTCCAAATCTGGAAAGTAACCCAATATTATAGTACAAGGGTAAAATATTCCTCAATAAACTAGAAATATTCATCCATCAATACCAATTAAGTAAGCTCAAAGGTGTCTCACCCAACATTTGTAAAAAACACGATAATTCAACAAAGCCCTATGGCTCAACGCCACTCAACTCAGAACTTAAATTTTGTCAAGAACAAACAACATTGTTCACAAAATCTAAATTACCCAATTGGGCCAAGTTCCAACTGATAACAACAAATTTAAAAAATAAAGTCGTAATGACAAAAAATAAGCAAAATTGTTCAAAACTTATGAACACTCAACGGCAATACATAAATTGTCGGAAAGTCTTACAATTAAAAATTCAAAATCGGTATAACAAAATTCACAAACATCCGGTACTAAACGTCATATTTCGATAAAATTCAAAAGTTCTCAACAAAATATAAATTTATAAAATTATATAACTATACAGGAGTTCCAAAATTCAGATATGAATCTAACTTATGTTTTTTTAATGGGAACCCTGTATATTTTTCAAATTCAGAAAGCCCACATTTTTTCGATTTTTAATTCGAGGTTGAATACATTATACAGGGTATTTGGAAAGATATGGGATTGTTTTGTGTTGAAATTGTACTCATTTCAATGCCCTGTAGAACAATACACTCTGTAGAAATGAATTATCTGTTGGCCAGTTGTCTTTCAGAATATTGTCTATATCGTTAGCCACCATTATCATTTAGCTACTTGGGGTTTGTATGGGTGGCTCAAAACTCGGATGTCCATTTTCTTCCTTAACTCAAATAGAACACCCTTATTTTTTATCACTATCAAAGTCCTCTGGTACTCTTTAATTTTGTCAGAGGTTCCTTTACCTAATGTAAGTAGTTATCGAGATATTTCCAGATATTATTGCAATTCGCTGTTTGAAAGTAATTATCACGAAGTTTTTGTATTATTATCAAGTAGTTTTTGTATTTGACATATCTGTCAGTTTGACAGGTTTCACTGGTGTTTCGTTAGTTCAATTTATTTCTCTGTTTCAATATAGGTGAAGTGAAAAGTAGCTACGAGATGAATGGTGAACAATTTTCCCGTCGTGAAATGACGACATGATTTGGATACTTGGTGAATGCACCAAAACTGCTTTTGGCGTCAAATATATCGTGAAAGATTTCCAGACCGGAGACAACCGAGTAAAGTTACTTTGAAAAATTGTTGGATCGTTTTGACCGTACCGAATCGGTTAACTATCACAAGAGAGAAGCAGGAAAACATGCAATAACGGAAGACAGCCAACTCAAAGTGTTGCTGAGCGTTACAGAAGACCCCATACCAGTATACGAAAGATTTCATCTCAAAACGGCATTAGCCATGGTACGGTTCAACGAATCCTGTTATTACATAAAATGCATCCTTTCCATGTCCAACTACATCAGGAACTAATTGTAAACGATTTCCAAAGCAGAGTAGAATTTGTCAATTGGCAAAATCGAAAATCGACGAAGAACCATTTTCTTTGATTTTGTTTTGTTTGGGGATGAGGCAACATTTTCGAAAAATGGAGGAGTTAACTGATACGAACACACAGCCCAAGATGGTCAATGTTTGGGTGGAGTTTTGGGAAATCGTATAATAGGGCCACACTTTTTGAAGAAACGGTGAATGGTACTGTTTATTTAAACTTCTTCAAAATCATTTACCAGTTCTTTTGAAGAAGTGCCCTCGACATTCGGCAACGCATTGGCTGCTACATGATGGGCCCGGCAAACACAGGTCCTATCACGGACTATCTGAATAATTATTTCCAACAGAGATGGATAGGCAGAGGAGGACCTAAACATTGGCCAGCTCGATCACCAGACCTAACTAAAGTGGATTTTTTCTTTGGGGTTATGTAAATAGTATGGGTATAATGACCCCCAACGATAAAAAAACATGAAGGTCAGAATTACAGAAGCATTCAAGAGTATTGTTCTTACAATATTGAGAAATGTGAGTTGAGCATTTGAGAATCGACATTGTATTGATTTTGGAGGTCACTTGAACACCTAATATGATTAATTTAATGTTCTTATTTTCTTTTATTATTTATTCTTTCGTTATTGTTGTTCTTCTATATTTACAGTTAATGTTATCAGTATCAAGTAAACAGGTTAGATAGTACTAATTGATTTATTTGTATTGTTTCGACACATTTCAGGACAAATCCTTCTCAAACAGCAGTAAATTTGTCAAATTTATCTGTCAAACACAATGACGACCAGATAAACACCATAATCCTAGATTTTGTATCAAATTCATCAAATATCTGGAAATATCTCGAAACTACTCACGTTAAATACAGGGAACCTCTGACAAAAATTAAAAGGAGTACCAGAGGACTTTGATAGTGATAAAAATACAGGGTGTTCCATTTGAGTTAAGGAAGAAAATGACACATCCGAGTTTTGAGCCACCCTGTATACAAACCCCAAGTAGCTAAATGAATAATGGTGGCTAATGATACTAGACAATATTCTGAAAGACAATTGGAACAGATAATTCATTTCTACAGAGGTATTGTTCTACAGGGCATTGAAAAAATACAGTTTCAACACAAAACAATCCATATCTTTCCAAAAATAATGTATTAACCCGATATTAAAAAATCGAAAAAATGTGGGCTTTCTGAATTTGAAATAATATACAGGGGTTCCCATTTAAAAAACATAAGTTAGATTCATATCTGAATGTTGGAACATCCTGTTAATTTAAATAATTGAATACTTTCTAAGTATCCCTACATAAATTTATATTTCTAACTGTTCTAAAACTCTGAATTAGATAACTATTACCCAATTTAGAAAAATTAAAATAAAAAGTCGGTTTAATAGTTTTCTATCAACGAAACATGTTGAAAAATTTAATACGTAACGATCAGTTATCATAGATAACTTTATGAATAATGTTGAACACAGCAAAAAGACCAGCGGAAAATGGTTGTCTCTTAAGGGACGTCTCAGTAAGAATTTTCAGAACATTATTTTTATCAAATTTAATGTTTTCAACATGAAAATCTTCCTACAACTTTCAAATACTCTTTGATATGATATCTAATGTATCATTAAAAATTTCAGTGGCGTACCATTTATACAAATTTACATTCTACATACACAAAAAAAATTATCCGTGCAAACCATCTATTCTCAAAATACGTTCCATACGTTATCAAAATACTGCATATACACGATTCGTCAGAATAACCCCATATGCTTGTGTGTTCGTGTGCGTGTGCGCGTGAATTGCGAATGCGTGTGCGTTTAGGTACACTAGTACGTATGGGTGGTGCAAGTGCTACGATTTGCCGTTCTCTCCGGCTTCGTGCGTAATCTATTCTACATCCCTCGGTACGCAATATGCTATAATTTAGCTGGTGGAAGACATTATTTCTTTACAATTTACTAGTTGTATCTACTGCATTTTCACGTACTTTAATATTTTCCTAACCAGTAAAATCCCCCATAGTATGGGGTCGGTTTAGTTGTTAGGGGTTACGTGCTTTTGTGTGGTAGATTTCGCTCCTTTATTAAAAATAATTAATTTTGATGCATTATAACCTACATTGCTTTAAAATAAATAGCAAAATAACGAATTTTTAAAATTTACATTTTCCTAGCACACTCTACTAAGCGGGGGTTAGTTTCTCTATGGTTATAAGGAATGCGGTGATTCAACACAGCTGAATTTCAAGGTTATCTTACAGTAATCGATTTTATAAATCTAATGATTGATTTAATCGAGTGCCGAAGTCTGTTTATTAATGACCGAATGATTCTTAGGTACTTAAGTCTAGTAACCTCCGCTTCTAAGAGATGCAGGTACAATATATCATACACCTGTATTAAGTAGGTGTTAATTAAAATGTTATAAGATTCATTTTCACACCTAGCTCAGCATAGCATTCACCTCATCAGAGTTTTGGGTAGGGTATATATTTACTCTTACTTTCTAGTTGACACCTCAACAAACACCTGTTAGCAAACATATTTTATTATTTCAGACATCGTTACTGTACATCTATATACGGGATAATCTTTTCGGATAACTGCAGGCATAAATATCGAATGTTTGTTTTACAAACGAGAGCAGTAAGATCTATGTTCACATTAATTATGAACACATTATGAACTTATGTACCAAAATTATAATACTAGACATGGTACCAATTTAAATAATGAGAATCATAACTTAGAATTATGTAAATGTAACCCGTATTACAAGGGAGCTATTTTGTATAACAAGGTTCCATTATATATGACATTTACTCTATAACTGCTTTGTCACAATTGTAAAAAACTATTTAAGTTCAAAATGTATCTGTTCAGTTCGTGAATTTGTAGAATCAACTATAGGACCTATCCTATATCTGCATAGATCACTTGAACAAATAAGGATATTATTATTATTTTTTTTGTTGAATAGTGCGTCGACTACAACGGTCATTTGCACGTACGACATATTTTACTATTTAAAACTAAAATTGAGAATTTATATTGTATACTGTCACTAACAGTGTAAATTACATTTTATCGTTGACGGTTTTTTTCAGATTTTGCTTAACATGTTTGTGTCTTTTAAGAAATTAGCCAGTTTATGTATGTTTTTTAGGATCATTGTTTAAGCACGTTTTTAATGACTTACTTAAGCCATTATTTCGTCTTTGGACAGACAAAGCATCGCAGTGGATTAATATGTGTGATGTATCTAAAGGTGTTTCACATTGTGGGCAAATTGGTTGAGGTTGTCCAGAGATTAGGTATGAAGAGGTAATATTGGTATGTCCGATGCGGAGTCGGGTAATTGCTACTTGTTGCCTTCGGTTTATTGAACTAGGAAAGACCCACTTAGTCGATTCATTTTTAATTTTGGTAAACTGTGATTTAGTATTTAACCAATCGTAGAAGGCATCTTTAATTAGACACTGCTTTTATATTACTGGGACGTACTAGTTTGCAGTCAACAGGATCATTGTTTGCTGCTTGTCGGCAGCCTTGTCTACCAATTCATTGCCTGCTATTCCGCAATGTGAAGGGCACCAAGCGAAACATATACTTTTCCTATTCTGATTAAGCCACGCCACACTGTCTAAGATTTTTTGCACAAGCGGGTCACGGGAGAATATGTTAGATATTGCCTGTAGGGAGCTAAGGGAATCAGAACAGATTACGAACTTGTTATCGTTGCTTGTGTCGCAAATACAAGAGCTTGTAAAATGGCATATAATTCAGCTGTATATACACTGGCGTAAATTGGTAGAGACCAGCTGTTATTGCGTCGGTAATGTATATTGCGCATCCGACTCCTGTTTTGGTTTTGATCCATCCGTGTAAATAATTGTATGGCCACTGTGGTTTGACACTATTGTCCTGAAATTGTATTGTATTAGTTCCATTTCATTAACTGTAACGCTAAGTTGGTCTATTTCTTGTTGGATTTTATGTGACAGCTTGGTTGATATTGAACCTGAAAAGTATATGACTAAGTCGTCTACGTACATAGTTTTCCTATATCTGGACTAAGACATTTGACTAGCTTGTGCATAACGATTGAAAAGAGTACTACTAAGGATTGATCCTTGAGGTATTCCGTTTTTTGAGTACGAGGTTCGGATAAAATATCATCTATGCGGAACTGGAACTTTCCATCGGTTAAGTTTTTAATAAAAATCAGCATATTGCCTTTGATGCCCATGTTTTGTAATTCTACCAATAGCTGACGTCTATTCGTTGTGCCAAAGGCTTCTTCTATGTCGAAAAAACCGCAAAGACGTGTTCTCTTGCGGCAAAACTATCAAGAATAGCGGTTTCGAGTTGGACTAAGCAGTTTGTTGACCTAAATTTCCTAAGACCCATTTGAAAGTTGTCTAATAGATTATGGTGAACAATATACCATGTAAGGCGGTATTGACCATTTTTTCTAAAAGCTTACAGAGGCAGAACGTTAAACATATAGGTCTGTAGTTGGCTAGAATTTGGATATCTCTGTTGTTTTTAAGGAATGGGATGATTATCGCTTTCTGCCACTCTTTGGGAAATTTTCCAGACTCCATATCGCATTATGCAAGATTTTAGCTTTTTCGATTCCTGGGATATTTTTAATAAAATCGTAATGTATTGAGTCTCCAGGAGCTGAACTTTTAGTGCTCGCTAGTGCGAAACCAAATTCAGCTTTCGTGAATGGCAAATTGTAGGGTGGTAGTTCCTCTGAGTTCTTTATTAGTTGGACGGGTTCTGCTTCGTCTGTATTTAACGTGTTTCGAAAATTACCTTCCTAATAATTTGCAAAATTTTCCACAATGTCTTTCGGATTATTTACAATTGTAGCGTTGAGCATTATGCTGTTGATGGAATTTATTCGTGCAGTGGAGTTGATTGCTTTAATTTTATGCCATATTTTGCCATTAGAAGTATGATTAGATATGTTGGTTACGAAGTTTTGCCATGACCTTTTTTTTGAGATCGTAATAATTCTTCGAGCTTTGGCTCTCATTTTCTTGAAGTTAATTGTATTGCTAACAGATGGTTCTGAATTCAAGGCTAGTTTGCGATCATGAATAGAATGTTTAACCTCCTCGTTCCACCATGGAACGCTTCTTCTGGTAGACTTACAACTAGAGTTTGGGATAATAGCGTCGCATGCATTTAGAATCTTGAGGGTGATTTCGTTGGTTGAATCATCGATATTTTGAGTTGTTACGTTAAAAGGGGCAAGATTCTCTTTGAACTTATCCCAGTTGGCTTTCTTTATTAACCATCTACTTGTGCAAGCATTATTCGGGTGACTGTTAGGCATTGTGATTTTAATGGGTACGTGATGTGAAAATATATCCGGGAGAAGCACTTTCCACTCAAATCTGATCGCCAAGCTTGGGGAGCAAACAGACAATTCAATGGCCGAGAAAGAATTCCTTCGTGCATTTAAAAAGGTACCATCGCCCGTATTTAACAAGATTAAGTTTCTTTCTTCTAGAATATCTTCCAAAATTTTTCCTTTTGGATCTAAATACCTTGAACCTCATATAGGGTTATGCGCATTGAAGTCGCCAACCAGGAGAAAAGGGGGTGGTAGTTGACTAATCAAATTGGCAATTTGCTCCTTATTCCAAGTAGGATTTGAAGGTAAATGTTACAAATTGAAAACCGTACCGGAAGTTAACACTAACTGGTACGGTTTGTAAACATGTCGTTAACGCAATTGTGGCGTGAGGAATTTCGTCTTTAATTATTATAGCAGTTCCTCCGTGAGCACGATATCCTGGGTCTACGTCTTTCCTATATGTTTTGAAACCTTTGAGTGCAAATTTTTCGTGAGGCTTAAACCTCGTTTCCTGTAAGCAGATGCAAAGGGGTCCTCTTTACATACTAAAAGTTGAGCTCGGCTAGATGACTTTTACATCCATTAATATTTAATTGAACGATGTTGTCCATAATGTAATAAATACATTGAAGACATATAATTTAAGTGCAAAGAGTTAAAAATTAGAACAAAACAAGTAACGATACAGGATAAATAAATAGATTAATAATATAGTTGTAAAAACATAACTATAAACGACAAGGTATAAATATCACAGAATAAGGTATCACAGATTTATGTTATCACAGATATATTGTTTTATAACAGTTATGACGTAGCTATGCTAGCTGAAGCCATAGCTTCATTTTTGGGCTTACAGGTACGCCTTTCGGCCAGCCGACTTTCTTCTTTCTTTGCTTTCTGAAGTTGGGGTGAATTATAGGGTCATCTATTTCCCCAATGGATCACGGCGATATTGGAGCTGATCTTTTCTAGTGTCGGTAATATTTTCAGTCTCCATTTCGCTTTCGGTTTCAACATTCGTGTGAAATTTCATCTATATAATTTTTAATGTTGATTTTAAACTCGAAATTTGGTTTTGATAGTGTCCTGTAGTACGGGTAGAATTTTAGACACTTCGTTAATTACTTCGTTGGCATTGCCTTTTGGCTGTGTTACTTGAGAAAGTGTTTGACGTAGTAGCTCAGAAGTTTGGGTAGTAACTTCGCTTCTGTAAAGCTTACATTGTGTAACACTTTAATTTCTTGGACTTTTTTTCAATTTATACGACGAGCACTCTTTCGACCTGGATGAATGTTTTCCTTTACAATTCACACATAAAATCTGGCCCGCAAGTGCCTTCATGTACTGTACTACCACACACACATAGAGGATCGTTCTTACAATTTAGAGATGTATGACCAAAACGCTGGCAACGGAAACATCGCATCGGCTCTGGAATGTATGGTCTTACTTTAAGATTGTACATGGCTGCCCTGATGGTTTTGGGAGCTCATGTCTTTCAAATGTTAATAGCAACATCAGTGTCTACTAAATTACCAGTTTTTCTTGTTTGTAAACGTTTGACATCAACGACATGTTCTGACCTTAAACCTTCTAGGAATTCGGGAATTGTTGCATTTAACAAGTCGGGACAATAAACAATCCCTTTACATAAATTTAACAATCCGTGAGGATTGACCTCAACCTCGATGTCACCTACCTTTTCAACTTTTGTAAAGTTTCTGATTGCTTTTAGATACGGTTTCGACTAAAAGCCCATCCTTAACTTTATTCACTCTTTTTGTTTCGCCGGCAATACTATAAATACACTTACTAATCAAAAACTTTCTCAAAATTACCTTCCGGTAAACGTTTAATGACCAGGAACCGAGGGTAACTCGTCTCACTGATCATCTTTGAGTTGCACTTCAGTGCAGGAAAATCGTCCCTTTTAAAGAGGGGCAACTCTTGGAGATTTTTGGTTTCAATGCCATTATATCCCACGAGATAGGAAGAAAACAAAGGTCGACCACAACAGTGCTCCCATGTTATGGTAAGGCACAAAATACTGTGAAGAGTGTCCATATTCCCCACATGCGTTTCAACGCTAGAGACCAGGCTTCCCCTGGCCACGCTTAGGTTGCCATCCCTGTCCTCGTTAGATACTACACCCCAGGTGGACTGGTCCGCGACACTTTATTCTCTAGAGCTAACAGTGGCGGTTTAACGCCACGAGCTCATATTTCGGTGTTGGCCTTGCATCACTTACGATCATTTGCAAGGTCATTCCCCTATCCGCCACCTGAAGACGCGCCTAGTAGGTAGTCCAACCCCTAGGAAGGATATTATTATTACTATTATTATTATTATTATTATTATTATTATTATTATTATCATTGTCATTATTACTATTATTATTATTACTATTATTATTTATTTTTACGATTTTCGCTCTCCTATATGCATAGGAGGTAAAATATTGCATGCCGGCATAGCTTAATCCAAAGCAGTGCAAGGTGAGTAATTTTTAATTCGTTAGGTAACCCTAATTGATTAGATCCATTTACATCTCATTTTTATTATAAGAGGTCATGTTTTAGGACTTGTCGTACTATCCACACGTTGCGAGGATTACGGATTTTTGCATAGGT
>JARFJB010000781.1:0-2500 GCA_036346205.1 Vesta saturnalis
ATTCACAACCAAACATTACATCAAAAATAACCCAGTTAAATCCAACAAAGAGATATCTTTATCAATAATTGGAAGTGTTATTAACAATGAAAAGCACAATGCAGAACGTTCTTTGTAATTTTTAATTTCAATTTAATTTCAACTACTTATGTTAAATTATAGTGCTGTGGAAATTTAACATATAATTGGTAAAGAATTTGCTTCAGGGTCTAGAAAAACAGCCAAAAACCTAGACATACCAAAAGCTGAAAACAAATTAAAATCAAGGCGTATCATTATGCTCTTTTTTAATTATAAGATGCCAAAACCTATTTTAAATTATCATCTATTCCTGAAGAAATAAAGAAGAAACTATCTAACTCTGAAGCTATTTCACCAAAACTACATGGTAAACCTAATATTCCTTTAAGGCCTATTGTTAGTGCAATTGGTTCTCCTACATGTCACCTTGCAAAACATCTTACATTGTTATTACAACCTCATACAGGAAAAACACCCCATTACATTAAAAATTCTGCCGACTTTGTTGAAAAAATGCATAGTTTCAAAATTGAAGAGGGTGATATAATGGTTAGTTTTGATGTTATTTCACTTTTTACAAAAGTACCTCTAAAAGAAACTATTGAATACATAGATCATCTTTTTCCAAAGGACATAACCATTCTTTTTCAGCACTGTCTTACTACAACTTATTTTCAGTGGAATAGTAAATTTTATGAACAGATTGAAGGTGTAGCAATGGGTAGTCCCCTTAGTCCTGTTATAGCTAATTTTTATATGGAAAAATTTGAAACATTAGCGTTACAAAATACACCTAAAAACCTTCAGTTTGGTATAGATATGTAGATGACACATTTGTTATTTGGAGACATGGAGAAGAAGCACTGCATGAGTTTTTGGTTTTTATAAATGGTATACATCCTAGTATTCAGTTTACCATGGAAAAAGAAACTAATGGAAGTTAACCATTTCTTGACATATTAATATCTAAAAATAATAATTCACTATCTTTTAAGGTTTACAGAAAGCAGACACACTCTGATCGACACCTTCATTAATTATCCATCCACCATCCACGTCAAAAATTAGTGTAATTAAATCTTTAGTAGATCGAGCAAAACGAATTTGTGCCCTGAATTTTGAATGATGAATATAAATATTTAAGAAAATCCTTACAAGATAATGGATATTCACTTACAGATATTAATAATGTTATTACACCTTCTAGGCGTAACCTTAAGAAAAACCAGTTCTTAATGTTGGTACTGCTTTTCTTCCTTTTATAGCTAATGTTACAAATAGAATTGAAAAATCCTAATCAAATATGGCATTAGGACTATTTTTAAACCTACAAGAAAAATTAATGAACATTTAAGATCACCTAAAGATGTGTCAAACCCTTTATCATCTTCCGGAGTGTATAAGTTATCTTGTTCATGTGGAAAAGTATACATCGGGTACACATAACGTAGCTTTGATACAAGACGCAAAGAACATATGAGATTTTGTAGATTGGGTCAACCAGAGAGGTCTTGTGGCTGACCATGCCCTGAATAATCTAAATCATGGCATTCAATTTGACAATATGAAAATATTGTCAAGACAAACCCATTATTATGTTCGTTTGCAACGTGAAGCTATTGAAATATATAAACACCGAATAATTTTAATAGACAAGAAGAAAATCTCCGTTTAAATAGGTTTTGGCATCTTATAATTAAAAAGAGCATAATGATACGCCTTAATTTTAATTTGTTTTCAGCTTTTGGTATGTCTAGGTTTTTTGGCCTAGACCTTGAAGCAAATGCTTTACCAATTATATGTTAAATTTCCACAGCACTAAATTTAACATAAGTAGTTGAAATTAAATTGAAATTAAAAATTACAAAGAACGTTCTGCATTGTGCTTTTCATTGTTAATAACACTTCCAATTATTGATAAAGATATCTCTTTGTTGGATTTAACTTTATTTTTTTGATGTAATGTTTGGATTTGTGAATGCTTCTATCATTTTAAAATTGAAGTTTTCACAACTTTACACTTACATCATAACTCGATTAAATTTTGTTAAATGTGTTTTTTTTGGCAAATTTCATTGTTAGCTTTCGTCGTAGAGAGTGTTCTGGTTTGTCATCTTTGAGGCAGTTTAACAATATTTAATTTTAATGACCTAGTTATTCTTTACTACAATTTTATAGTTTTTATACGTTTCTCAAACTGTTATATTAATAGCAGGCTTATGTTTATGTTTGAATTTTTAAATTTGACAAAATTGTTTACTACATCTTTAACAATTTTTAACAAACATTACTACTGACGAAGATAACTGTAAGTTTTATCGAAACGTTTAGATTGTATAATTTAAAGTACACCATTAAAAAAAAAAAAATCCCAAAAAAGATAAGTATTTTATTATGAGTGTTAATGGTGAAAGTTTACATTTTCATACATGAAAAATAGTTTAAAATTTGAAAGAACGTACCTAATAGTGGTACTTTT
>JARFJB010000781.1:7500-66073 GCA_036346205.1 Vesta saturnalis
TATATATATATATATATATATTATATATATATATATATATATATATATATATATATATATATATATATATATATATATATATATATAACATTTGAACAAATCTTATAATCTTCATATCTTGCATTTTTACCTTCCACCTGCTTCGCTTCTAACATTCACAAAATCTTTCATACCTGGACACATCCTACTGTATTCATCATTTTGGATAAGATTCTGTCACAAAGCCCTTAATTTCAAAGAAAAATTTTACTGAAACTCGAGATGATATTTCTGGCAAGACACCTTGTTCTTTAATTTTTTCAGATGTAGAAGTAGATCGACTAAACTTAAATTTTCAATTTAAGTTAGTGCATCATTTTGAGTTTTGAGGTTCTTCCAAATGGTTTAGATCAACACCATAAGCGTCTTGAATTTTTTCAACTAGATTAGGTGACAGCTCTTGTAAATTTTTTTATAATATGGGATTCTTTTTTCAGAATTTAGTTTTTGTATTTTAATAGGAGCCCAGAACAGTAAATGCTTGGTTAACGTTTTCAATTTTTTCTTCTTCTAGTAAATAAATGAGACACGAAGACGTCACTGAAAAACAAGTATATAGATCATATCGATTTGGTAATTCGGGACTTTTTAATAATTTTATTATGGGGTTAAATCAAATCGCGGAAAAAATACCCCATGAAAAAATACCATGGAAAACATACCCCGTGAAAAAATTCCCCAGGTAAAAATACCCCACTGAAAAAATACTCCCGGAAAAAATACCCCGCAAAATAACCAAACGGTAATTCGAAAATTTTGCATTACCAATGGTATCTATTGAATCTTCGCATTCCGATAATCTGTTAATTGCTATCTATTTAGTTATTCCATTATTCTTGTAGACAATAACCATGTGAGAAGGGTAATTGTAATCTTATTTTAATGACAACATTAACCCTAATGAGCCTTGCAAGAAAAGAGTGATTATGTTATGTATTATCTTTTATAATTAACCTTTTGAAATAAATCCTTTGTTTGAAATGCCCAGATCCTTACATAAGCCATCTAACAAGGTAATGTGCTCTAAAACACATTTGACATATTAACTGTCGCATTATCCAAAATATTTGATACTCATAGAATTGAAAATAGAATTACTGGCACCACTACTGACAGTGGGAGTAACTTTGTAAAAGCACTTAAGAGTCTTTGGGAAACACGATAGAAACGCAGAAGCAGAACCTGAACCAGAAGATAGCAATCGAAACTACTTTATCAGAGTAATATTGACAATTATTATCAACCTTCAACATTGCCACCACATTACAGGTGTGAAAGCCGCGCATTAAATTTGGTAGCTACCAAAGATACAAGTGCCGCAATGACGGACCTGTCTTATAGAAAAATTCACCGCTCTACATTTGCAAAATGTCAGGGTATTTGGAATAAATAAAATATGTTTTCAGTGGCTAGTGACTGCATTAAGGACAACTTTGGGGGTTTATTTCAGAACTCCTACGGTTACTCGGTGGAATTCCACGTTTAATGCTTGTAACCAAATTATAGAAATTATTTCCGTCAATGATGGATTGGACAAAATGCATTCCTGTTGTGATAGCCTGGAACTGCCAAGATTTCAACGCACCGAAATTACCTTTTTACAAGAATTTGTGGAGGTAATGAAACCATTGGCCATGGCTTACAAGTTAGTATTAGGCTCCCTTATTAGAATACAAGTTCAAACTTCTCGCAATAAGCAATCAGAATGTAAACACCTAAACACAAATTCAAATTCCCCACCAAGGGCGCGAAGCCCCGAAAGCAAGTTACGAAGCCCTATACCTGTCTTATAAGTTAGAGTTAGCCCCCTATTAGAATACAAGTTCAAATTTTCCCTCATAGATGGCCCCACAAACAAATTCAAATTTTGGTCAAAGGGCGAAGTCATTAGACTAAGTTGTTAATCCCTACATCTGTCTTACAAGTTAGCATTATGCCCCTTATTACAATACAAATTCATATTTCCAGCCATAACCTGCAGGGACTTAAATACAAATTCAAATTTTCCGCCAATCGGCCCTGGACAAGGGGCAGAGCCCCGAGAGCAAGTTGCGCAGCCCTACACCTGTCTTGCAAGTTAGCATTAGCCCCATTATTATAATACAAATTTAAATTTTCCGCCAAGGGTACCACGACGTTACACGGATGCCCACGAACAGGTTCCGATCACGACAAGGGGCGAACACCCGGGAACAGGTTGCGACGCCCTACACCTGTCTTACAATCTCTGTTATGTTCGGGGAAGGTTGGAGTGGGGGGTCACCGAAACAGCCTTCGCCGAAAGCATCGCGTCGCAAAAGTTTAGCTATATCAAGAAGTTTATCGCTTTTCTCAAAAACAACGGTGAATGCTTTCAGATGCGCCTATCTTCTTTTTAAGAACTCATATCAGAACCTGTATCTACAGCCGTCTTATGTGAAAGCATGGCATGGCAGACCCTTATCGGTAAAAATTCGAGGATTAAAAAGATACTGTTCTAATAAGAGGCTGGTATACTTAATTTGCTATAACCCCTTTTTTGACAGAGGTAATTCAGCTAAGATAGAACTTGTATGCCGTATAGAGACAAAATCTAGCTTAAAGAAGAAGACACTTTTTCGTCGTATACAATGCTGTATTGAAAATGCCGTCTTGGGTATTAGAAAACATGCTACTAATCAGGAATTGGGTAATCTCGAGAAAGATGTATGCGGTACAGCTTCAGCTTTGAATTGAAGACCTATGTAGTATTTCAAGGTGGTGTGGAGAAATTAGCTAATTTTAAGAATAATCCCATATCTGTGTAATAATAATAGCGGCAAATAAAGGTTGTACACTATGCATAATTACAATCGAATGAGTATTATGAAGCAGTATCCGGGTATTAGCTGTTTTCCTTGTTAATAAGCTATATAACCGCTTAAGATAAAAACGGTAAAGTTGATGCTGGTAGTGATGTTCTCTATGAAGATCCAGATAGGTTAAATTACGCTGCTTTTAATTTTGAACATTAGGGGAAGTGCACCCATCCCAAAAGTCTTGACTGATGAAAATGTCTTCACACTAATATTTAACATAGGAGATTATGGATTACCCAGATTTGAGGGTGTTTTCGATAATTTACTGTAGCACTTTTTTGCGACCCTGATCTATATAAATAGAAAGCTTGTATTATAAGCTTTATGCCTATGAATATATTTTACTGTTTTTTAAAGAAAGTATGACATCCCATATCAATAATCAATTTTAAGTAATTTAATATAGGTACTAAAAGTAATGCAATTAATTTTAAAAAAGTCATCCCTAAACTAAAACATATAATGAAGCGTAAAACAGTTTATAATACATATGTGTAACCATTTAATGAATTTATTTTATACTTAAATCTTGTACACATAATTTTAACTGTCGACCTTCAATATTTACTTTTAATTAATAACGCTATTAAAGGGAGCATGCAGTGAAACGTAGAACAGCCCATACTGCATATGTGTAACTATTTATCGTATTAATGCAATCTCTATTTTCCACTTAAACCTTGAGCACATAATTTAACGTTCTCAAGGTGAAAATCGTTTAAAGCATGATTTGTAAAGCAAACTAATTATGTAACTTAACGTCTTATTTATATGTATAATGTTGAAGGTTACAATTTCGATGCCATTATTCAAATATTGAAAGAATTTGAGCTAAAGCTTAAATGCACTCTTAAAGATTTCATAGAACATAATCCTTTAAGAACTATGTTTTTGTATCTTTGATAAAAATCAAAACAACTCTAATAAATACTAATAATAGTAAACGCAGATTAAATAACATCTTTTTATTATGAAAACACCTGTTATCCTTACATGTCTTATCTATTACTTCTTCCGCGTTATTAGAATACAATTTTTATGACAGGGCGAAGTCCGCGATTAGGATCCTTTATTAGAGTACAATTTTTAGCTCAAGGCCAACTCCGGGGTCAACTCCTAGACTAACTTCAAAACCAAACCCGAGGTCGATCTCAAGGTAAAAAATACGTCCTACACGTGGGCGGTCTTGGGAATTCCCAAGGTCAAAAAGTGAAAGGTTAAGGGCCGCGGTTCTACTGATATTATACAGAGAGACCGATGTATGTATTTAGGTTATTTACTGCCTACTTTGTACCAGACGGAATCCTATCTAACCAAAATAAAGCTCAAGGAAATTAAACTTTTACGCTTCTTTATTAGAATCCGTATTAAACGGCATTTTAAAGCGATTTGAAGCTATTTGGTGGAAACGAGACTTTGTATTTTCGAGTTGTCTGCATCCCAAATTCAAGCTAGATTGGTTGCCACAAGAAAAGCAACAATAGACGCGAAATTGGCTAATCAATGAAATAAATTCTATAAAATTCGAGTTGGAGGGAGCGGGAAGACAAGAAAACGTTGCATCTCCTATCAGAGTATCTTCTTGTGATACAGAAGAGTCTGAAGAAGACAGGTTTTTTAAATTTCCTTCTTTATTAGTGAAAAGTGCCAAATATGAAACGACAGAGGAAACGATTTCGTTATTTTTAACTAACAGAGAGCGTTCGTTAAAAATTTCTTATGAATCAGATTTTAAGCATTTAAAAGAATTATTTCTTATATACAATACAACTCTTCCTTCGAGTGCTCCAATGAAAAGACTTTTCAGTGCAGCTAATTCTGTGCTGACTGGTAAACGGCATTGACTGAGCGATCATAATTTCGAAATGCAGTTACTGTTAAAAGTAAACAAGTTTTTTTTTTGTCATGTAGTTAATTTAGTTTAAATGTAGCGTAGTTTACGTTAATAACATAATGTAACATTACTTGTTAAAAAATTAAACTATTTCATTAACCATATTTGTATTTTTACACTTTGCTGTGTGACGAATAGTATTGTTAAAAGTATCGTGATAGTTTGTAAGTATCGAGTATCGCTGTCGCGATAGTTTTTTTTATTAAAGTATCGGTATCACTATCGCGTGACTTTTTAAAGTATTGTTCCGAGCACTGCAATAAACTGCTCTGCTGAATTACTTAAATTTTCTTTTTAAAAAGTATTTTTGTAACTTTTCATTTAAAAACTTGCCGACGAAACCCTCCATTTTTAAAAAGTATACCTGTTATCTAAATAATTTCATACGAAATCGACAAACGCAATATGGCGACTAAAACACTATATATATATATATATATATATATATATATATATATATATATATATATATATATATATATATATATATATATATTAGATTACTATTGTAAACGAAAATCGAAACCACTTTTTCAAAAATGCAGACGGCTATGGGACAGCTTCAGACAATGGAAAAAATGACAACCTCATATAAATTTATTAAAAAAATTATATACAATGCTCAAAATTATAATAATGATTCTTAATCAAACCCCTGTAATAAATTCCCTAACACATATTTTCAATGAAACTGAAAAAGCCAAATATGAATTCTGTCGCTTTGTACCCTGCACAGAAGGAGTTGTCAGAGGGGCTACGATATATGATAATGAAACACTAGAGATATCTGGTACAGTAGGGTAAAAAACTTCTAATTAAATTAGATGACATTCTCAAAAATTAAATCTCTACATCTCCATCATCACATTTATCAATAATTCTCCCAACATAGTAAAGTTCCATTTGTTTCTCAGTTAATCAGCACAAAATCTTCAATTTTCATTTGGTAGTTTTCTTTTTTTTTATTGTTCTCTTTTTCTCAAACAGGAGTCAGGCTGTTGAAAGGGCATAGAGCAAGCACGTATAGCCCCATCGTTTTGACAGCTTGATGTTGAAGGAGCATCTATTTGTTGCTGAAAGACCTTGCTTGCAACTTGGGGAGATGAGGGTGGTTCCGCAGATTCCAAAGTTAGTGGACTTGCGGCTTGTCATATTAGAGGTACGCCAGGAAGAGTTTCATCTGGAGGAGTAGGTCTCTCACTAACCAAACTGGGAGCTAGCATGTCTTCGCTGAAAATGTGTCTGTCAAATACAAATATTCCTGTTTTTAATGCTCTGTGTCAACACGGCATGGCCCTTTGCTATTCCAACACATGAGATCTCGTGATAGACTCAAAAGAGCTAACCTGGGTTAGCCATTATACATGATACAATTACTGCATTTTGAATAGTTTCATCAATCCCACATCCAGTGGTTGCATCATGTGGGATCACTGTTAGAATGTGCATGCCACTAGCTATTGCTAGTTCAATAGCCTCAATCGATAAGTGACTCTCGTGATTGTCGTAAATGGGAAGCATTCTCCTCTTTTCAGAACACCCTGCACATTTTATGAAGTGCTGCATCATAGGAACAAAAGTGCGCGTGGTCATCCAACCTGACTGATGAGCCAACCACAAGGTTGCGCTTAGTGCTCCACTGATCATGTGGCTCTTAAAGTGCAGTCTCAGAAATTCCAAAGCAGGAGGTATAGTATTACCAGCTGCATTTATAAATAAAACTGTTGTAACTAGAGTTCCTCTCTCATTACTAACAAGAGTTGCTACTTATTTTGTGCTTTTTGAGCAATCACATGAGAATGTTGTTGGCTAGTTTCTGTTTTCGTTTCATCCAGATTCCAAATCCGAGTGGATAACAAAGTTCTGGATATCTTTCGATTATTTTTTTGTAACTATAAAAAAAAACATTCACATTATGTTTGTCAAAGGAAATAGCACGCGCAATACTGCATCGTTCAACAGCACGGAGAGATAAATTTGGGTGACTTTTTATAAACCCGTACAGCCAGTCCTTTCCTGCCATTCTTGATGCTTTGCAGTTTTTCGGACAGTCAATATTGTTCATTTTGGCCATCTCATGTGCTAGTTTTGAGTTTCTAGGTTATTAAACCTATAAAACATTTTTGAACATTTAATTAACTTTTCTAGTATCGTTTCTTAATTTCATTTTATGTTTCCTATCTGGGTTAAACTCTTAACGTACTTACCAACAGTTTGAAATTTTAATTCAAATATTTCAGCAGCTTCTTATCGATTCTCCTTGGATTATGACCTTTACACATTCTTTCATAGTTTCAGCATCGAAATTTCCTTTTTGTTTTTTCTCTATTCCTATTTTTTACCATCTTCAGACAATCTGTAACAAAGAGATACTTTGTTTTAGATAACTTTGAAGAATGCTATTTCAAGAATGTGTTTCTTTTTCCACTAAATGTGAAAATATAGCCTAATAGCGCCGTCAGTAACAAATTTGATTACTATAGGTTTTACAGCAATTAATGGACTTAAAACTGGTTACAATGTTAATTACCCTAAGTTTTATCTTCTAATACAAAATTCATCTTACCTCAAATCCAAAAAATTTACTTTCAACCACCACGAACAAACTTTTCACATTAGGACAGGAAATCTTTACCACAGTGTTCTGAACTACGGTAGTATGAGTGATAATGGAATGTTTGGATGTCAGTGTTGCCAACTCAAATCTTTTAATTTGCCAGAAGGACTTTCCCCATACAAAAAACCATTAATACAGTCAACATTTTTTTCGTATCTACTTGCAAGAATAACCCCAGGGTAAGTGATAGACCTAATATAAGAGCTGAGACCACTAATGAGCTCAACCCAACCTAACCCATAGGTGAGCCTTAACAAATATCTGGTAACCTCTGATATTACACCTTCCAGCACCAAGGTAAAGGGAATGAGTTGTCCCTCCATGCCTGACAAATTCTTGAATACCTATATAAACGTGCTTCTGCTAGAACGCACTCCGGTGATGCGAGATGGGTGGTGTATACATTAATGGACTCCACTAGGTTCATACTTTACTAAAGGGTGTTAAAATAGTTTGGACAGATGTTAAATGTGAATGGGGCTTAACCATTAATTGTTTGTTGAGGTTAGTTTTTTATTCTGACATCTTCAGTCGTTTACTAATTGAATCATGGAAAATTTGAGCATTAAAGAACGTGTTAAAGTTATTGAAGCCTATTACGAAAATGGACGTTCAAGCAAAAGTGCATTTCGTGCTCTACGTGATTTTTTCGTGCCGCATAATCGTCCAACCGAAAGAGCTATTGGTAAAATTGTGAAGAAATTCCAAGGAGCCGGCCTGTGGCAGATATTAAGAAGCCAGTGTCTGCTCGTGCAGGACGTTCACCGGAAAACATTGCTGCCGTGCGAGAGAATGTGGCCATCGGATACTGACGAAAGATCTGTTGTTGCACGGGTACAAAATTCAATTAACGCAAGAACTTAAAACGACGGACCATTTCAAGCGCGGTATAAGGGATGATCAATATTCATTCAAAACACCAATGCGTCCAAAAAAGGTCACTGTGTGGTGTGCTTTTTGCGCTGGAGGAATTATTGGACCATTTTTCTTTGAAAATGATGCTGGGAATTCGGTCACAGTGAGAGGTGAACGCTACCGCGCAATGTTAAACAACTTTATGTGGCCAATATTGGATGATTATGACATCGATGACATGTGGTTTCAACGAGAGGGCGCCACATGCCACACAGCCCACGCCATAATAGTTCTACTGCATGAGAAGTTTCCTGGGGCATAATCTCTTGCCACCGAGATCTGACGATTTGACACCGTTAGACTCCTTTCTTTGGGGCCATCAGAAGAGTAAAGTCTATGCCAACAAGCCATCCACTATCCAGCAACTCGAGATTTCATAGCACATTGATGAGATTGACGAGTAATTATGACGAGATGTTATAAAAAAATTCGATAAGCGAATGAACGTGTGTCTGCGGAGCCGTGGCGAACATTTGGCGGACATTATCTTTCACACTTAATTGTAATGGATCAAATAACATGTTTCATTAAATAAATCTTCAATTTTGTACTCCACTGATTTTTAATTAACGTTTAACATCGATCCGTGTTATTGTAACACCCTGTAGATAGTATTCTTATTGCTGACTTAGTCGGAACATAGTGAGGTTACGCGAGTGCAACAGGCCCACCAAGGTAGCCTACGTGCTAGGGTGGTTCACCAAAGAGTGCCACCTATCACTAACTAGCATCCAATATTCATCCAATACACCTTATAAAGTAAAACATGTAAATGAAGTGTGTTAGAAGAAGTTTGAAGTAGATAGTGCTTTTTCAAAAAATAAAAGCCAGAAAGATATAACCCTTTTTATTTTTTGTACTTTGATTATACTAGTATTAGTCTACCATTTGACAAAGTTTAGGAATGTTAAGAAAATCCTAAATAATAATTTTTGAGGTACAGGGGTTCGAAATGTAAGAAAAATGGAATTTTCTGTTTAGTGACCTTACTAACAATATTACCTAAAGGAGTAGTTGCGCTCTAAAAATAGTTTTCACAATTTAAATTGAAACATATTAGTGTATTTCACGAAATCACATCCTTTTTAAATTTTATTTTATAATTTAAGTGGCCCTAACATCACCACAAAAATAAGATTTTCATAGGATTTTTAAAACAGTAACTTTTCATGAAAAAGAAAACAAGTTTACAATCTAAAATTCAGTTTAATTGCAATTTGTAATATTTCATTCCATCGCATGTTTTATTTAAATTTCCAAAAATCATATTTTCTAAACTTAGACCACCTTGTATAGTAGTGGGACACTATAAAATTAAAAAGACCAATATTTTTAAAAACTACTTAAATAATAGTATAACATCTGGATATTTAATTTTTTAAAAAAATCATGCGGCAACCCAAAAATACGTTATTGTGCAAAAATCGATGGAATGACCCTACAGGTAAACACATATTAGACAACGTTTATAAAAGTAGAGTTTGTTCAGTTTACTATTTTTTTCAGTTTTTATCAGCTCAAAATACTATCAATTAATTGCAAATTATCTATTTTAAACAAAGAGTTGCGTTTACCTAAAAAAGATAGCATTTAGGTATAGGGAGTCATACATAGAAACGACAGAATATGGTTAAAGAAGCTGTAATATGTAGGACCTAACAGAATATAAGAAATTATAATTAATGTCCAAAAAATTTGAAAAATTTTTAATCAATCATGTTGCAATATATTAATCGGCTACTACATTTGAAAGTCAGTAAAGATGTTACATGCGCCCTGTATACGTATTTTTCCTTTTTTTAATAATGAAGCTTTCATCCGGCGAGGTTGTATTAAACAGGTGCAATGTGTATCTACGAAAAGAAGGCAAACACAAAATATGTCTCTATTTACCTTTCAAAAAAACACAATTCAGCTTTAATTGAAACGGGATTGGAGTCACTTATAAAATAACTAAAGTAATAAAACACATTGGCAGAATTTATTGTGTGGTAATCCAATCTATTGATCCCACTTATACAACTTAGGTTTTTTAATGGTGTATTTTAAATTATACAATCTAAACGTTTCGAAAACACTTACAGTTATCTTCGTCACTAGTAATATCTGTTAAAATTGTTAAAGATATTACTACTGACGAAGATAACTGTAAGTGTTATCGAAACGTTTAATTTGTATAATTTAAAATGCACCATTGAAAAACCCAAAAAAGGTAAGTAATTTATTTTATTTATTTATTATCAGAACACAACACACAACCCTTACTGTCCACTTACAATTAACTTATCTATGTATAACACTAAGTACACTATTCAATCATCGTCCTCCGACCGCTGGTTCACGCGAGTCCGATAAGCCGGTCCCCACATCCCTTCGTTTTTCACGAATAACAAATATCTGGTAACCTCTAATATAACACCTGCCAACACCAAGATAAAGGGAATGAGTTGTCTCTCCATATCTGACAAATTCTTGAATACCTTTGTAAATGTGGTTCTGCTGGAACACTATGGCGTCTATATTAATGGAATCCACTTGGTTTATACTTTACTAGATAGAATTTTTATTGCTATCTTAGTCGAACACATTGAGGAAAGTGGGTGCAACAGGCCTAGGTAAGGTGGCCTACGTGCTCGCAGATTAAGGCCATTTTGGCAGGGTTAAGGCGGGGTTAAGACTACGGCTCCGTTAAGGCGGGGCTAGGCGACATCAATTTCTTCTATCTGATTGGTTGAGCGATCGATCGCTTCTCTTCTGCTTCCGATTGGTCCTTAGCCCAGCTACTCAGCAACTGTGCTCTGATTGGAGGGCCAAGTCTCTGCATTGTGATTGGTTAAGGTGGGAAATTTGAATTTGCATTCTAATAAGCGGGTATTGTTTTTAATAACGAGTCATAATTAAATTGCTGGGCGCGGGTGTAATGTGGTGGGAAGGAGAGAGTTGAGTCAAGGTCCAATTATTTTCATTACGAGTCAATCAAATTCTGCGGCAATTTTGTGTTTAATTATCAGTCATAATCAAAATCAATAATTATTTTAATTATGAGGCGTAATGAAGTTTTATCATCATAACCCTTTTAATTATGAGTCATAATTAAGACCATCGGCAATTTTGTTTGGCGGGAAGTTTAAATTTATATTCTAATAGGGGAGCCTTAATGCTAACTTGTAAGACAGGGTTGAGCAATTTGCTCTCGGGGCTTCGGGGCTTCGGGGCTTCGTCCTCTTGTCCAAAATTTTTAATTAGTATGTGGCGCCATCTAGTAGTGTCTAGACTAAAAATTGTTTTCTGCAATAGAAGTGACTCTACAGCGGTATATCTTAAAACTACATGCAGATCACTGTAATGGTTATGAAGAGAGATTTAAAATAAGAGAACCTAGTTCCAACTAGGGATAGGTATAAGACGTCTACACCAGCTTTCGGGATTAGTACAATGTTACGCACAACTTATTCTGGTTTAAATTATAAGTGATAATTAAATTTATAAATAAAAAAGATAAAGGGTTTTAATGATTTATTATAAGTAATACTATTTTGGGATTTAAAACTCATTAATGTTTCCTTTAACAGGGGCTGGCGTTATTGGAAATGGAAAAATTATAATTAAAATAGTTTACACACATCTGCCTTAACGAAAATACCTCGGTCAAAAAGGGCCTTAGATTTACAAGCAAACCTGAACGGTCTAAGTCTTTATTACTCTGCTTTTAATTATGAGTCTTAATTAAATTTTGTTGCAAAAATCAGTTTAAATTAAAAAATACTGGTCTGGCTTAACTTACAGCTTGCTAAAACTAATCACAATTCAAAAATACGTGAGATATCCTTTGTCATTATAGTCAATATACGAGCATCGAATTAGCATGTAACACTGTTGCTGGTTTTTGCACACAGGGTTAAAAATGATCTTTACAGTTAAATTAGTTAAAATGCCTATACAATAACAAATATATAGGGTGGCCCAATAGTACGTGGGTGGAACATTATGGGGTTATTAACGAATATTTCTAAAGCTTGTTGATGGGATGTGGTGGGGTATCCTCAACCTAAAATATTTTCACTTGAATCGCAAAGTTTATACAGGTCGATTTATATCAAAGTTGTTTTTTTTTTAATTGAACCTCCTGTATATTATTGCATGTTTGGATCCCTTGGTATATTCTAGTGCGACTTTATGTATCACACATAGTACCTAAAACGAATCGTTTAGCCGCAATTCGTCATTTTTACAAAAAAATGGATGTCTGAAAGAAACTGAATATTACTGTAATCACAAAACTTAGAAGGCCATGACTGCGATGTTACCAGACATCAAATGTACTAGCATAAACCGAATGGTGAAATTCGAATGCTTCTTGTGTTTAGAGAAATTACTTGGTCAATTTGGAAAATTTCAATCAGTGGTAACTTGATTTTATCAAATGGAGCGGCAACTTATTTCATTTTTGCATCAAATGCAGAATTTTTTACCTTCCTAACGAAATTAGTCGGTATCTATCTTTGGTAGATTTTTTTTAATTTCCCAATTTTTGATTAATTTGCGGTATTTTACAAGGATTTCTGTCGATAAGCGTATTGTAAGAACACCTTGATATGGTAAACAGCTGCCCACAACACATACACTTTAGGCGTCTTGCGTATAAGTACTTAGAGACCTCCAACCATCGTTAACATAATTCATTTATTTTCTAATTTCAACAGTTATGTAACCGCAATAACAACTCTTCACTATTATATTTTAGCATAAATGTGTGAGAGTGAAAGCGTTTGTGCTTAGCTCTACAAATAATTTAGAAATTATACTATTTCCGAAGTAAGAAAATTGAAATTTAGTAATAGTAATAGTAATAGTAACTTGCCGATTGGTGTGTTGCTATAATCAGTATTTCATTTATAATCAAGGAAAAGCTTCAATCTACCGAAATTTGTCATAAATACCAGTACTGTGAATATTTAATAGCTATAAAGCGTTATGAATTATTCCATACCAAACGTGATATAAAATTTGTGTATAGAATTTGTTTATAATGGTGGAGATATGGTAAATCTAAAATGCAAATGTTGCGATAAGCAAACTGACCGAGATCTTATTAATTGCTCCGTTTGTAATGCTAATTATAATATAAAATGCGTTTATATTACAACTGCTGAATGTCGGATATTAAGGTCTAAAACTACCATTAGATGGACTTGTAACAACTGTTTAGAATTTGTTATTGACCTCAAAGAAATATATAAACGTATAATTGGTCTTGGAACCGCAGCTACCGATATAAGTTGTGATGTAATACGAGATATTAACGCTTTGGTTGATGAAGACAAGCACCATCCTGGGCTATCAGCTAAAATCTCTTGGCTACCGAACGGTTGTCCATCTTTTAATCCTCAGGATAACTTCTTACGATACAATTTCCGATTATGTAATCTTGAGGAACTTTATAATGGCATCAGTAACATAGATTGGACCCAACTAGAAAACTTTCTATGCGTAAATGAAGCTTGTGTATATTTTTTACAATGAACTGTATTCTGCTATTGAACTCGTAAACGTCGGTATCCACATTGGTATTCCAAAGAAGAAATACCTAAAATTAATCTCAAATATATCTACCTTAAACAATACAAGAAATACAATCTGCTGATGCATAACGCCAAATTTATTAATGCGAGACGTGATGTTAAGTACCCACTTCGCAGAGACTTTCATAAGTGAATGCAAAGAAACGCACTGCAAGAATTCCTGGTGAAATGTTGAACAATGGTTTGGTTCTTTGTAAACCTGAAGCAATTGTAAATGCGTTTGATACACTCTTTAAAAGTTTGTTCTTATCAGAAGATTGTAACGGTGCCAGTGTAAGTGAAAGTGAGACCTGTCATAACATCAATGTATTACACACATTTAAAATTAGTGCTTTGGATGTACGGTCAGCTGCTCAAAAAATGAAAGCAAACTTTACCATGAGTTGTGATAATATACCTGCATTTTTTGTGAAAGGTTGTATATCATGGTTTGAAATTCCATTAGTCTGACTTTATAATTTAACTATTAAGAACAGTGAATTTCCTGAAGTATGGAAAACCTCTAAAAGCCCGATATTTAAATTTGGTGTCACTAGTGACATATGTAACTATCGTTCGATCGCAATAATTCTTAATTTTACTAAATTGTTTGAAAATATCCTAGAGTCATATACATGTACATCATCAGGTAAAATCTCAACTCATTATGAAACTGCACGGGTTCATTAAAGGTAGTTCAACATCAACAAATCTCTATAACTTCACTGATTTTGTATCTAATAATTTAGATATGAGGCATCAGATAGATGTTTGCTATACAGACTTCAGTAAAGCGTTTGATCAGGTACATCATGATATTATTGTCAAAAAACTTAATAATTTTGGTTTTAATAGAAATATTATTAAACTGACCCTTGATGTTCTTAATATTTGTTAATGATATAGTGAATGTAATAAACATAAACTTATATTTGTATTAAGACGATCTTAAGTTAGCACATATTATTAAGGATGAAAATGATTGTGTAGCTCTTCAGAATAATTTGAATGATCTAAAATAAACTGAAATGTAGATAAATGTCAAATCATGTCATTTACTAGAGGTAAAAAGAAAATTGTTTACAATTATGAAATTAATAACACAACACTTGTTAGATCTAATTACATTATGACTTAGGTGTTGTTTTTGATTCACGACTGACATTTGCTAACCATAGATATTATGTAATAACAAAATCGATGAAAATGTTAGGGTTTATTTTTCGTAGTACAAGAGAGTTCACAAATGTCGAAGTCACAAAGTCACTGTATTATGCCTTTGTAAGAAGTGGTTTAGTGTATTGTGCAATAATTTGGAGGCCATTCTATAATACCCGCATTGAGGCATTAGAGAAAGTTCAACACAAATTTTTAAAATATCTATTTTTTATTAAGCATTAGAGATCCTGAGAGGTATTATCCTCATGCACAGCTGCTCAGGGAATTTAATGTAGATTCGCTGAAAAGCAGAAGAGATGTACACGTGCTAAATTGTTTACATAAACTCTAACATGGTACTATAGATAATTCTGAGCTGTTAAGTAAGTTATGTATAAATGTGCCACGTATAACATCAAGAAATTCACAATTATTTAATTATTCCACACCTAATTAAAATTGTCACGAGCTCGCCGTTAATGGTAATGTTTGATTTATGTAACAAACTAAATGTTGATATATTTAATAATAATTATCAAAGGTTTCAAATAGATCTTAAAAATAATTTATTGTAGATTATTGTAAATTTCAATTCCTCTTCCCACATTTATAGTGTTACTATAAGTTTTTTTTATGAATGAATAAGTTTAAAGGTAAATATGTAATTAAAAATTATTATTAATTTTTAATTAAATACATAAATAAAAAGTTTACCTCGAGTAGGATTTGAACCTAAGACCTGTACTTTCCTAGAGCACCGCGCTAACCAACTGCGCGTTCAAGGTTCAAGCCCCAATCGATGTAAATTTTGTCCTTATGTATGTAGAACTTACTTAAACTCTAATTGTAATGAGATACAATCATTAATGGAATGTGAGCCTGCATTATCGCAAGTATTCACACATACCAAACCAACTCGATTAATATTTAATTATTATAAGTTTTTGTTATGAACCAACATGTTCAAAGGTAAATATGTAAATAAAAATTATCATTAATTTTATTAAATACATAAAAAAAGTTTACCTCGAGTACGATTTGAACCTACGACCTGTACTTTGCAAGAGTACCGCGCTAACCAACTGCGCCATCAAGGTTCAAGCCCCAATCGATATAAATATTGTCTTTATGTATGTAGAACTGAAATTCTAAATGTAATGAGATACAACCAAATTACTTATATTAATGGAATGTAAGCCTGCAATATCGCAGTTGGTAAGCGCGGTACTCTAGCAAAGTACAGATCGTAGATTCAAATGCTGCTCAAGGTAAATTTTTATTTATGTATTTAATAAAATTAATAATAATTTTTAACACAATATTGTAATTTGTAATGTGTTAGAATTGTAATGGTTTATAACAGATTCCACTATGGACAAATGTATGTCTGTTAGATAATAAATCCAATTATTATAATTATTATTATTACTATTCAAGTATCTATTATATATATATATATATATATATATATATATATATATATATATATATATATGGAAAAATATCAATCCTATACTATGAAACCTTTATAAAAGTTAATTGAATTCAAATTATATGATGTACACGTCCTTTGCGCATTGCAAAAATCCCTATAATTAGATTAAACTTATTTTTAAAAACAGATCTGATTGTTTGTGACACATCTAGTGGTGTATGTTTAAACTAGTACGTTTTCTATAATGCAAGTTTAGCTTGGTTTTACGTAGTAGCTCAATTACAGAAATCACTCATTAGTTTTAAAAACACAACAATAGGTTGTGTCAAAGACAATCAAGTTCCAGAGGCTTATATCTGTATTATGAGATAGCGTGCCGACCGCTTGTTAGAATACTATTTCTAATTTTATGTATTTATCGTGAAAGGGAGCGAAGACCTGAAAACAAGTTCCAATGTCGTGTCTTCTGAGATAGTATGAGGGGCTCTTATTAGAACACTATTTCAAATTTCCCGCCAATTACAAAAATGGCCGATAAAGTGGCCAACAAACCAATTCCACAAAATGGCTGACAAGATGACGACGATAGGGCCTACAAGCCACCCCCATAAACTGGCAGTTGGTCACGCGACTACCTTCACCCCGCACCCACCATACCCCCACTACTACCCTCAACCACTTATGACGTCATTTCCCCAAGATACCTCAATCTACTTATGGAATTATATGAGTGAAATACGACTGATGATCTTGGTAGTTTAGCTGTAGCAAATTAAATAAGAAAAACTCTGACCACACATATTTAAAATATTTATGTATTAGGTACTAAATCGTGTATTTATTATTCTTTCAAATTAAAATAAATTAAAAGTCCAAATCTAAGCAAGCCATATATGTAAAAGTTTGATAAACGTATTCAAAAGCGATCAATGGAATCTAATATTATTTTAGTAGAGTGAATTTATTAAACTGCGTTGAAGGTGACAAATCAGAACAGGGATGAAGGCTAACAATAAAAAAAATTGTAAACAACTGTTATTTGAAATTGGTAAAAGCATTCACAGGCAGAAAATTGACGTATCAATTAGAGATCTTGCCAAACCTAACAAAGAAATAACTGTCAGTTACTTATTAATAATTTTAAATGTTATTATGCACTGAAAATAGTATATGTACATTTTATGTAATTTTAATTTTAAATGCATCTGTTAAATAAACTCAATAACGATAATTTAACATATTTAATTGGTAAAGCATTTACTTCGACACTATTCTAGCTAGTGTAGCATCGAAAAGAACAAGAGTGTTTTAGGTACTAAAAGTTCTAAAGCAATTCTGAAGAAACCATAGTATCTAATGTTTGGTTTGACAAATATAAATTTAAGAAATTGTATATTAATGGAGTCAAATTATCTTGTTTACTATTCACAAAAAGTTACTATATTATTAATAGGATTTAGCAATGTTCCAAGTAAGTTACTTTCAATGTGTAAAGATATTAGTTCAAACAAAATTAAGAACATCATGATGTATAAATCACAAACATAAATATATTCTAGTCATTTTAATACAATCACTACCATTAGTGTTAATACATTTTTCTCAAGAAATTTTTTAATAAACATTAAATTATTGTACTCGCGAGACATAAAAAATATAGTGTTAACCTCCATTTCTGAAAAAATTACTTAATGAATTAATATTTCTCTATATAAAGGAAAATCCTTCCACACAAAATAGTAAAACATGTATCGATACTCCAGCTTGCTAGTGCTAGTTCATTTGAACGTTAGCTGCATTTACTCACAGTTGATCAGTAAGTATCATTTTTACCTAAAGTTTAACTACTACTATCTTTTAGGTCAATTTGCGTTATGTCCCCGCTCCGATCCAAATTTAAACCAATGTTTAAAGTCTGCAATACCAAAAGGTTTGGCATTGCTAAGCGCAGGTACATGACCTAGTCATAATGTTGCAACTCTTCTACACGCATTTCTTGCAGGAGTACCTAAATATAATATTCCACCTATTGATCCAATGACAATTCCAGAATGGACAATTAAATCGCATCCAACATTCAATTTTTACCAAGCGTATAAGAATATCGAGCTGCATGGTCACACTGCAGGAGATATTAGAGACATTGAGTAATAAACTTAAACACTGATATCTGTGCACCTTTCTAAATAATTGTTTTAGTTCGATGATTACAGATACTAACTTCTCTATGAGTATCACGATGTTATGTCCAGAGGTCGAGTATAGAGCTGATTATGATTATAGGAATGCTATTTTGAATGGAGTAGATTTTAGTAGTAAAGGAAGTATGAGTACAATTGGAAGTGAGTCACACACTCCTTGTTACGCATAGTAATTATGCTGAATTTTTAGAGGATTACTTTTCCCAAGTAAACCTTACGGGAACAATAGAAAAAAGAAATAATGAAGATTATCTTACAATAACAGACGTTAGCGTCAAGTCAATTAGCCTTGGGGATATAAAATTTATTTTTAATTCTGAAGATGGCGAAACTGGCCTGAAATTAGGTAAAGTGCTAACTGACAATTGGAGAGAACTTGATAATACGGAAAAGAAGAAATATACTCAAATTTACGCTGCAGTTTATAAGAAAGAAGCAAATGCAGTATTTTCTTTAATTCCTTATAACCAAATATTTCCTAAGTAGAAATAATTAAAATGTTCCTTATGTTTTAGAAGAACTAATAATAAATCTTGTTATAAATTACTATACATCTTTTATTAATATGAAGAAAAGTAGAATTAACGTACGATGAATCATGATACTTGAGGCACCATGCGTTACCCTTATCGGTAGTGGGATCTCACAGTTTAATTTTAATGGACGCATGACTCGTCATTTTAAGGTTAACTTTCACAAAAGTCAAAATTTTTCAACGAAAAACGGATTAAAATTCGTAAGAAAAGCAAATTGATACAAAAAGTTTTTTACCGATCGATACCTAAACAAGTTTTGAATTACCTCAAACACATTTTTACTTTTTCCCCACTAGGACTCTACGGCTTGTTGCGTCAGCAACCTGTACAAGTTTATCGATGTAAAAAAAATCAAACAACTTTCACATGACCCATTGACAAGTTTCATTTTTCTGGTTTTCCACAAATGACTCATCGACTCGTTACAATCAAAAATTTTCTGGATTTACCCCCGAAGAATGTTATGAGCGATAGGAAAAATAGTAAAGGTTAAGGACAACTTTCACTCCAACAATTTCATTTAACCAATACTACTACATTCCTTAATTTTTTCATCCTTGGAAAATTACAAAAGATAAAGATCAGTATAATTACAAATTATTTGACAAATACATAACTGCAAAGCCACAAACGTACTCAACAAGCAATACGATATACCAAAGAAACTAAAACATGCAAAAACCCAGTAGCAAACAAGCACAGGTATTAAAATGCAAAAGTAAGCGAATAAATACCGAAACCAACAGACTCACAAACGTAAAACCTCAAGACAATCAACCTGATTGCTCAAGAAATACATAATAATACATCTACAAGGTATAGCAAGAAAACATCCCAGAGGAACTAAAACATGCAAGAAACTAGTTGCACATACTCGAAACATACAACCTAAAACAAGAAGACTAGCGAATAAGTAAACACCCTAACAAAACCATTTAAGTCCGCGAATATACAAACGTACAAACTAAGAAGCAACAAAGCATACCAAATGTACTAAAACGTGCAGAATGTAGCCAACATACACATACGCAAATAAGTAAATACCCGAAAATGTAAACCTCCAAACATACTACACTAACAATCGAATAAAACGCAATTAACCATGTTGACATTATTAACGTATTGATATCAAAACGTCGCGCCATTGATCTCCTTCATTACTACACTATATGGTTAAATAACAATGTGACAACTTAATTTTAAAGCGATTGTCATTTGCTGAAGACGATAACAGTAATTGTATCGAAATAAAAAAATAAAAAATACACGATATAGTACCTAAAAGATGCATATTTTAAATGTGTGTGGTGATTGTAAGAGTTTACATTTTCAAAATAATAATATCTAGTTTACGGTGACATATTTAGAATTATACTGTGTTATTCTACTAAACGCGACAACATAAAAATCAATGGGTAAAGTGTTCTAGCGGTTCGAAACCTTTCAAAACTCAGCTTCCTAATAATCCTGAATTCTTAAGTAGTACTAAGAAAATCTGTAGTAATACTAAACTATTCTGGCTTGTGTAACATCATAATGAACTAGTGTGTTCTAGGCACTCATTTTTATTTATAAATGAGATTAAAAGGTCAAAACCTATATTCTGAAGGAACCTTAACACAAAAATACTTCCTAAGGGAGCTGGAGTTTTGGAAGATAGCGCCCTAACATCGATTTAATTCAAATATCTTCAAAATGGATCTGTGCATTTATTTAGTGGAGTATGCTCAATCGTATGGAGTGAATATGATTTTCTAGTTGTACTCATAAGCGGCTCGTTTGGGTGGGGCATTGGACATTGATATTCATAAGCTTTTGTTTTTAAAAATTTCGCAGTTTTAACATAAAATTTAAAAACTTTAAATTTTTTCATAAAAGAATGATACTATTGTCTGAAGTCGCTACGACGTACCGTTTTCGAAATAAATCGATTTGAACTTTTCATGCGTTAATCATACTTTTACAAAATTAACTAAGAAATTCACAATTATGAAAGATGGCTATGGAGAATAAACAAAAGAACGATTGCGTGAACGTCAAAATAACTATTATTACAGATACTAGTTGAGGGTAAAGTGTCAAATAAGTTTAAGTGAAAGATTTTTTATTGTTAAGTTACATTACCGTAAATACAAAAAGTTGAATATTGTTAGAATGGTTTCGTTTAGTAACGAAGAATATACGGATATGCATTTAGTGCAATGCAACACTCGGGCAGCAGTACGGAGATATGCAGATAAATTTCCAGTTAGAAGGCATCCTGCTCCTAAATCATTAGTAGAAGACGGGCACCATCCCCTCCACTTTTTTACATCACAAGCCCCGCCCACTTTCACGTTTTAATCGCCCAGGTGACTGACCACTATTTGACCTTGAGAAAGTTGTTTACCTTGAGAAAGCTGTTTACCTTGAGAGACAGGTTTGCCTTGAGAAAGTTGTTTACCTTGATAAAGTTGTTTACCTTGAGAAACAGGTTTATCTTGAGAAACAGGTTTACCTTGAGAAACAAGTTTAGCTTGAGAAACAGGTTTACCTTGTGAAAGTGACCTGGTGCTACGCGGTAAATTTGAAATTGTGGGTTTCTTCTCAGACGAGAGCTACCTCTAGGACCTGGTGCAGCACTTGGGGTTGTTTTTAATAATAAATATGTAAGATAAATGCTATCTCTAGGACCTGGTACAGCGCTGGGAGTTGTTTCTTAATAATAAAGATGTGCTTGCAAGATAAATGTTATCTCTAAAACCTGGTGCTTCGCTGAAAATTTGAAAATTGAATAAGGGACCCTAATGCTAACTTGTAAGACAGGGTCTTGTGTTAGGTTTGAACCTCTGATGGGAAATAGTACGGGGACTCTAATGCTAACTTGTAAGACAGAGCTTGTTTGCGGCGCCATCTAGCAGGGGTATGGAATAATGAGTATTTTCTGTAATAAAGGTGGCGCTACCTAGTGGTATATTTCAGGTTTAATCAGGGATTTGTTTGCGGTGCCATCTAGCAGGGGTATGGGCTAATGAGTATTTTCTGTAATAAAGGTAACACTACCTATTGGCATATTTCAGGGTTAATCAGAGGTTAGTTGCTGAGTCATCAGGAGGAGCAGCGAACGTTTTTCTGTAATAGAGGTAATGTGGTATATTTCTTAGCTAATTAGGATTTGTTTGTAGTTTATGACTTATACATGTTTTCTATAAGCTTTACTAATCAATTGCATTTGTAAGACCTGTAGAACATTCATAAAGTTGTTTTTAAGATAGGGTTTAAAATTATTTTTGGATGTGACACAGTATACGCTGTACAACACTACCTTAGCTTATCATATTCTAATCTAAAATAATGCTATAAGACCTTAAACATACATACATACACACGTAAAAAAATGTTAAGGAATTACCCGAAATCGTAACTTGTATTGATAAATACAGAGATTGCATCTGGTCCTCTCTGAGAAGATGATAATGATGGCCTTGAGGCAAACCGTCAGTCTCAACGGATTTGCTAAGGTATAAAAAAGACTTGTACACCTCAAGGAAATGTTGGGACCTCAAACCAAGCCGGCAGTCTCACCAAAGCCTGTACCAGTAGTAATTAAGACTTCTACAATTTGAGATCGTCTGAATTTTACAGTGCTCGAACTTGCTATTTAAACTATTGAATCTCTGACGTCAACTCTAACAAGTTACAGCTAATAGGGTTTTACCCCTCATTTAGAATGTAAAAAACACGCATTCACTTTGACTGTCTCTCTGAATATTTTATTTTTTAAAGGTATCTTTTAAAAGTACAAAATATTTTTTCTATTCAAAATTTATAGTCGGATTAAAAGAAAAAACAATAAGGCCATTTTGATATTTAAAGACGCTTAGAATGTACTACTCAGTATTTAAATTCAAATAGTTAATTACAGTGTTATAATGGTTTCATCGTATGATTCTCGCGTCGGGCTTTTGATATTCCCTCGAGCCATAACCTTCTGATTATGCCCTTAATACATAAATATGTATAAAATTACTTTTGTTTTACTACAGTGGTGACAGTTAATTCGTTTTAAATTATGCTTGCTTTAGCAAGTTAATCATCACACATCCATTGTAAATATGTTTACCTACAGTTAATTACCGTGTAATTATATAACTTTGTTAAATATAATAGTCGAAAATTGATTACCAATATAAATGGTTAACATAATTTCTTTTAAAAAACACTAAATAATAAATTTTATATAACACGATTTTTTAAAAACACACATGCCGAATTAAAAGAAAAACAATAGATTCAATTGGTGTTACAGGGCTCCTGATTAAAACAATTGAAGCACTAAAAAATATCTTTATTTATCAGAATAGAATGGTTGGATAACAGGCGTTAAACAATATTTTAATTATCTCATCATTTAGAATTAAACATGTGCTAAAATAGTTTTTTACAAAATCAATCATTGATAAACTATGTAATCTAAAATATAGAAACACTAAGACATAAAATCCACATACATCCGAATGATAGTCTTGTAGTATTGTGTTATTGTATAAGAAGCATCGGGAATTCTTCTCTAGGAAACGTAAATGATATCCTAGCGGTAGTCGTCCAAAGGAATCAAAATACTCTCCATTACCATTCTCGTCAATGTAGATAGCGGTACAATGCTGACCTGGTTTGCTTGCAGGATCCGTGTTTACGATAATTGCACACGGTCGAGGTGCGTGTCTCGGTAGTTGATTAGAAGCGCATACAAGCCGAAACACATTCTTCTTGTGGCTGGGGACCGATTTCAAGCATCTCAGTGATGTTATGGTTTAAGTAGCTATATGCTTTTCCTTCCTTTTTCAACTGTTTAATCGACGGGCAACCTGTCTCCTCAGTTTACTATTGGTTTGTTAAGAAACCTTAAAAACTGTCGTTTTTCACCGCCCTTAACGTGAATTTTGTTAAATGGGCGCAACACTCTCATCAGCTCCTCACGGAAATTGTTGTAATGTACATCACCCCACCACCATTTCAGCCCATGATAACTATCCTCCATAAATTTTATCTGTCGTGACATGGACCTTGATATAAAGTAGCCTCGCGGTGGTTTTATTAGCATCAGCGATAAACGACCGTGATCCGTAACCACGGCAATTTCTTTCGGTATGAATTCGTTGTTAACACCACTAAACCCTTGTACGTCCATCTTCTATCAGCTGCTGCTGTACACTGAAGCCTACAGGTTAGAACTACCACTTTTAACAGCTAAAATTTCGATCACGTTATCGAATTCTGCATACACTAAGCAGTTAACGGTTACGGTGAGCGCTTCTTCAAACGCGACTTCTAGCCGAAGGGAGCCGTTTCTAACTAAATTACAGTGCGTGCTAGCGTTTGCAGACAGGTCAGGTGTTAGGTCAAAGGCCATTAAACAGTAGTCGTTGGGATAATCACTTCTTGATATATCGTTACCTTCATTCAAAAAATGAATACCCGTACCAGAGAATAAGGTGTGGTACGCTCTTACGTATAAACCATTAGCTGTAAAGTCTGGTTGTAAGGCCTTCGAAGGAATTTGTTGCCCGTCAATATATAACGACATGTAGTTAACATTGCAGTGATGAAAATTGAACGGATTTGAGGGGTAGTCACCGTTGAAGGCTTTATTTGCTACAAAGCCTACGATGCATAGTTTAGGTAACTGACCCAAGAAAACATTATCCAATGATTTTCGCTGTATGCCTGCAGGTATAGTTAACACTTTTACGTGGGTCCTTGTAACAGGGTATTTTGCGGCTGTTGTTTCTAAAGCTTTAGCGTGCGCAATTAGAATAGTTGAATTGATTCGCATACGCCTCACCAGTAAACTAGCTTCTATAATTCGCGTCTAGAAATTTGAAGCGAGTGCCGCCATTAGGCTAAAGGTATCTCTTGATCGTACAAATTTAGTCTTTAACTCAACACCACTTATGAGAAACTTTTCTTGATTAAACAAATCCGAGTGCACGTGACCAATCATCTCTATCTGTTTCCCGGTAGCCGCAAGTGCTTGACGTTTTGAGAAACCGTTATTAGCGTTTCCCAGTGTATTCATCTGTCCAGCTGTATCATTGTGCCATAAGGTACATCCTAGATGTGAACTCTTGGCCTCCTTTCCATAATTTAGCAGCGTTTCGATATATGAACGGTAGGCGTAGGTGTTGTTTGGTTGTGATACCATCTTCTGATTTAAGTAAACCTCCACCTGTGAGAAAAGCGAATGCATCCAATTGTTTACCGGTGCTACATCAGCGTCTGTAAGTGCTGAATCATCATGCTTTAGAACTTTAGCTGTAATGTACGGCATGGTCTGGCTTAAATCTATATAATCGTTTCCATTTCCGGGGACTACAAATTCTGTTGGGGTGTCATCACTCAGAGCTGATAAGGGCTTGTAAAATATCCATTCACCGCTCTCGATACTTGTCTGCGTCGATGGTAAAGCGATCAAATCCAATTCGGACTTGACGCATTCACACGATTGTGCATGTAGAAAAGCCATTATCTCGAAAATATATCGTCGTAAGCAGACTTCTTCTTAGCAACAGCTCTCAGTGGAGACTGATTATTATCGCTCAGACGTACTCTTTTATAAGCCGAACCAATCCACCATTTGATCGATTTTCTCGTCGGCTTGACGCTTAAGGTTTCTACCTGCCTCGTGAAATCTTTCTTGAAACGAATCCTTAATAGGTCGATCCTCTATGACGTCACCAAGAATATTAGCACCCGTTCTAAGAGCTTCTTTACCAATAGCCTTTGCGCCAGACTTAAATAACGGTATTATACTTCTAAATATACCACCTAACCAGCTCCCTATTCCATGACCGCGTTGATAGGGCGCACCTCTGTAGATAGAGCCGATACCGTTACCGGCCTGATTCATGTAATATTGCTGATAAGGGCAAACCATTATTGACTTTCTTAAAGTGTAGCTTCAAGCACGACGTTCCAAACTCAAATAGCATTGCTGCACCCCGTATCTGTTTTTATATTAATCTCGATGTTTTCAAATTCCCGTGTCATTACCGGTATGTAGTGTGCAGGCGAAAAAACCACATCTTTATGACCCCCGTAAGCATAGTTTTCTGAAGTAATATTTATTATACGCATAAGCGGAGATAAAACATCACTCACAATTTGCGGTTCAACGATGTCGCAATAAACAAACATCTGAGTTGGTAATTCTATCCATATACTAGCGGGGTGAGGGGGTATTGGTTCCATGGCCATGTTCTGATAAGGTCGATAACTCAATTGTAAGGCTAGACGTTGTAAGAATCCGAATAGCGAGAGCTGGGTTTTTAATCTCGTAGTGACGCGCTTAGTTAGATTATGATATTCGATTGTTAGCAATTTACTTATTAATACGAGGTTATTTAGCTCGCTGATAATTTCTTCTATGCCGGCGTAATTTCCCGGAGCGAATGGTATCACGTACCAGCCATCTTCAATATAATGATCTTCTCGTTGTCGAGTTGAAAATATTCTGAGGCCTTTTTTAATATCGTTTCCAACACGTTCTCGCCAGGTGGCTCTGTTCTGTAAGAAATTAAATTATCTGTTGCACTTACAGCGGCAAAAGAACATGGGTACTGAATTTCCGATATCCCTACAACCCACGAGCCCGTTAATCTTATTCGTTTTGGTAGTTGCGTAATAAAACTTGACGTCACATTACCTGGAAAATACGTCATAGAGCTATTACTCAATAAGGTAAGATAAAACTCCATTTTTATATATCTCTCAACTGCGAAGCTAACACCCAGCTATTAAATTTGTCACTGTATCCACGCCACTTGACCAAGTATTGTTTATTTCGCCCAAGGCCCTTCTCTGCTACAATCTTATCGACTTTTAATAGAGTATCTTTATCAACCGTAACAACTTGCAATTCTTCTTCGTAAAAGGTGCCCTCAACAGGATCGTTATTAAGATCGATTATTCTATAAACTGGTGGTCTTCTTTTTATCACCGTACTAATTGTAAAAACTTCCTCGCTCCAATTCGTTTCATATCCCTTCTCAAAGGTGTACTTAGTTCTGGCGATTCTGACATGCTCACCGACTTTATATTTAGGATGGCGTACTGAACCTAAACCTTTCGCGTACAGGTTATTCTACACTTCCAAAATGTTTTTATCGTTTACAGCCGAAGAGCCATCTTTATACTTGAATGAGGGCTATTGTTGTAGGCAGTCACAAGTCTTTCGAGTACATCAATATATCTGTAGGAATTTTTGTAAGTGAAATAACACCACATCTTTGTTTTCAATGTTTTATTAAATCTTTCAACTACAGATGCTTTTACATCAGGGTTATTTGTTACATAGAAATTGATATTTTGTTTCTTGAAAAAGTTTTGCACGCTGCTCGCCACAAACTCTTTGCCTTTATCCGTTTGTAGATTTGCCGGGGGTATTGTCGCAATCCTTAAGAACATCCGCGAATGCTTCAATTAAAGATGAGGCTGTCTTCGTTTTAGGTGCTCTAGCCCACGCCCTCTTGCTAAATACATCAATTGCCGTTAATATGTAGTTGTATCCGCTATTGTGTTTACTTAAAGTTCGCATATCACAAAGATCCGCTTGCCACAATTCGTAAAGGTTACTCACAATATATTTATTTCGTGGAAACTTTTTTCTGACTGGTTTATGTACCGTATAAGCTTCCTGTGTCTGTAACCAGTTTTTTACTTCGCCATATTTACCCTTTACAGCATTAGTTAAAGGTGTTATACCAGCAAACCATGCAGGGTGAGTAGGATCATAGTATACAGCATCCATGTTATGGTCGCCACGAATCCCAATCTAGTGAAAGTCCTCTTCTTCTTTGAGAGATTCTTCTCGGTGTTTCCCGCGTTTCACTATCAGCATCGTAATTCTCACCTGTAGTTGTGAGGGCTCGCTCCACGCTGGGTGATACAGACACATCATACCTTTGCGTATTTTCGATAAACTCTCGTGGTATATTTATCTCTTTAATGTACGTCGCAAACTGACGCCAACCGTGCGGGTTTGTGGTTTTTCGTTTTCTTAACGTCTCTTGAACCAGATCGATAATGTTCGAATATGGTATGATCTCGCCTTTTATTGTGACAGTACCCCTTTTATCCCAAAAGACATCGCTGCTCGTATTCAGTATACGTAACAAATTCGCGCATTTTCTCTTATATGAAGGTGGAAGCGTTGATACTATCTCGTCGTCTGTCAGACCTTTGCGTTGCGGTAAATCTCTAATATCATCAGCAACAGCGGCACCGCTAATTGTTATACTGGTGGGTTGACGTAACTGATTGGAAAAGTGTAGATACCTTTGAAGAACTTGGTTGTACTGCTGCCATTTGTCATGGTCGGTCATTTTAGTTTTTAAAACTTTATCCATATCGTTACGCAACTGCGTTAAAATGTTGTTTTCTGTAACATCTGGTGCCTGTAAGCGCTGTATAAAGTCCATCGGTAGAATAATCATCTTCTTCAGAGTGTGGTCCATGGTTATTGAAACAGATTACCCAGAATTCCGCCGAGTAATGGTCCTAACAGGAGTGGTAGAAATGCACCACCTTTCTGTACAAGGAACTGTTCCTTCTTTTTTATAGATTCGCCTCTCTGTGCCAAGCGTCTTAAAGTGTGCTTATGTTGAGAGAGTCGCTGCTTCTGATCAGCTGACAGCGGTACATGACCTTTTAAAATGTTATGCGCACACTCGCAAATACACTCTACCTGCTTACTATCCAAACATTTCAATAAAGCGTCACGTTGACTTTTACTTAATCTGGCTTATACACGTAGGATATCAGTGTTCTCGCTTAAAATGTCACCCATCATATATGATGTAATCTTTATGACTGTGAGACTTAAACCCTTTTTTCGCTATATATACCTGACAGATACCTTGAGGCCCGAATATGTTTGTTCTGTAACGTAGCACATCCGGTGTATTCTGTTTTAAATCGAACAATAAGTATCCGTGCGGACTTGAAGTAGCATCTTGGTACGCGGCATCTAAAAATTTTGGGTTGTTCGGCAAAATCTGTCTTGCTAAATGCTGTATCTGAGCTCTGTCACGTGGGTTCTTAAGCAAAATTATGTAATGTGCGTTGAAAGAAATATCCCGCTGTCCACGTCCTTGATGAAATATGTTTTGCGTTAAGAAAAACACACTTAGATTCCGATGATGACAACCCTTTGTAAAAATATCAACCACAGAGCAGTTAGTTTCACGCATTAGATCGTCAATTATTATTAAGACAGGTTTTTCCCCGTCAAACTGTTCCATATCAGGTAAACCCTTTTGAAACTCCACAGAGAGATCTTTGAATAAAGGCTGCCACTCACTGTAAAACCAGTAAATGTTTTCAAAACCTGTATCACAGGCGGTTTCCATATTTTTTAGAAAATCAACGATAAAATACGATTTCCCACGTCCCGACGGACCTGCAACTATAGCCGAAAAGGGGTGCTTAAACTGACCTTCCATCTTGAATCGCTAAACGATACTAACAGATACTCCACCAGCAGCTTCGTTTAAATAGTCTAAATAAAAATCTTTTTCAGACAGAACACATGCAATTGCCTAACCTCCAGGGGTTACAGCCAGAAGGAGCTTAATACCATCAAAAATAACCCCAAGTCCAAGTCCAGCCCCAGATCCAACCCTAAGACTTATCCCTAGACCAGCCCCCAGCTCCAAGCTCCAACCCTAGCTCTACATACAGCCCCAGCCCTCAGTTCAGCCTCCAACCCTAAATACTACCCTAATACCAACCCCAAGTCCAAGTCCAGGTCCAACTTCAGCTCCACCCCTAAGACTTATCCCTACAAGAACATCTTTATTATTAAAAAACAACCCCAAGCGCTGCACCAGGTCCTAGAGGTAGCATTTATCTTACAAGAATTTCCATAAAACAACCCCAAGCGCTGCACCAGGTCCTAGAGGTAGCTCTCGTCTGACAAGAAACCCACAATTTCAAATTTACCGCGAAGCCCCAGGTCACTTTCTCAAGGTATACCTGTTTCTCAAGCTAAACTTGTTTCTCAAGGTAAACAACTTTATCAAGGTAAACAACTTTCTCAAGGCAAACCTGTTTCTCAAGGTAAACAACTTTCTCAAGGTAAACAACTTTCTCAAGGCAAACCTGTTTCTCAAGGTAAACAACTTTCTCAAGGTCAAATAGTGGTCCGCCACGTGGGCGATTAAAAAGTGAAAGTGGGTGGGGCTTGTGACGTAAAAAAGTGGAGGGGAGGGTGTCTCATTACTACTATCATTTACGTTTCTTCATCAAAGAATTAGGGAAACAGGATCGGTAATTCCTAAAAATAATGAAACGGGAAGACATGCTGATGTAATGAAAGAATATCAGGATGATATTTTAATGGAAATTGAGTACAACCCCGAAATAAGCGTCAGAAGGTTGGCTGAAATGTATCCCAATGTGTCAAAATCTTCTGTGTGGAACATTCTATATAAGGAAGGCTTGTATCCTTTTCATTTAAAAAGTTCAGGTCTTGCAAGCAGGCGATTTGACAGCTCGTGTTGATTTTTCCAATTGGGTGCAAAATAAGGAGAATCAAGACCAAGACATTGTTTCCAATATTTTGTTTTGTGATGAAGCCGCTTTTATAAAATATGGAATTTTTAATATGCACAATGCACATTATTACTCCTATGTTGATAAGAACCCTCATGCGATAAGGGAAACTAAACATTATGAAAGGTTTAGCATTAATATATGAAAGGTGATAATTTACTTGGACCTGTAGAATTGTCTAATCGTTTAAACGGCGAAGAATATCTCAACTTTCTACAAAATATCTTACCGCATTTATCAGATGATATTAATCTGAATATTATTCAACTTTGGAAACAGATGGTTTTAAAAACAGGACCTTTGAATTTTTAGGAAACAATTAGGGAAATTTCAAAATTGGCCAATTTCCATTTAAACTTTGCGGATTTTGGTGTTTGGGGATTTAAATTCAATTTTTTTTCAAAATTGCAATTTTAAAATTTTAAGGTGTGAACAATTTGGAACAAAAAATTTTTTTTGAGGCAATTTTACTTTAAAGGAAAAAAAATTTATGAATCGAAACAGTTTTGTGTTTCAAGCCAATTGTTATTTTGTTTTTTTTTAAAATTTTCAAAATTTTTGTAAAAAATTATTTTTAGAATTTTATTTAAAAGAAAAAATTAAAAGTTCAAACATTTATTTCAAAATTGGTTAGATTTCCAAAGCATCTTTTTAATTGAAATTTTTAAGTTAAATTTTAAATTTTGAAAAACAAAAATTAAATGAATTTAAAATGTTAACTTCGACCGAGTACAACCTTTAAAAAATTTTAAATTTAGAAATTTGGGAAATTCCAAAAATAAATTATTTAAGAAACCGCTTATTCAAAAAAAACCATTTTAAGATAATTTTAATTAAACCAAATTTAACCATTTTAAAAGGAAACCCATTTTAAGTATTTTTAATTAAAAATTTGTTAAACCACTTAAAATGTTTGGAATTATTTTTTAAAAGGTTTTGAAATCCATTTAAAAAAAATTATTTTTTAAAAAACCAAAAAAAAAAAAACAAAAAAAAAAAACAAAAAAAAAAAAAAAAAAAAAAAAAAAAAAAAAAAAACAAAAAAATAAAACAAAAAAAAAAAAAAAAAAACACGAACAAAAAAAAAAAAAAAAAAAAACAAAAAATAAAATAAAATTTTTTTTTTAAAAAAATTATTTTTTAAAATTAATTTTTTTAATTTTAAATAAATATTTTATTTTTAAAAAATTTTTTTTTTTTTTAAATTTTATATTTTTTTTAAAAATTTTTTTATTTTAAAAAAATTTTTTTTTTTTAAAATTTTTTAAAAAATTTAAAAAAAAAAAAAAAAAAATTTTTAAAAAAAATTTTTTTTTAAAAATATTTAAAAAAAAATTTAAAATAATTTAAAATTTAAATTTTATTTAAAAAAAAAAAAAAAAAAATAAATTTTTTTTTTTAAAAAAAAAATTTTTTTAAATTTTTTAAAAAAAAAATTTTAAAAAAAAATAAAAAAAAATTTAAAAATAAATAAAAATAATTTTTATTTTTAAAATTTAAATATAAAATTTATATAATTTTATATAAAAATTTTTAATTTTTAATTAAAAAAAAATAATAAAAAATATATAAAAAAACAAAAAAATTTTAATTATATAAAATTTTTATATTAAAAAATTTAAAAAAAAAAAAATTTTATTAATAAAAAAAATAAAAAAAAAAAATTTTTTTTATTTTTTAAAAAAATAATTTTTTAAATAAAAAAAAAAAATTAAAAATATAAAAAATTTATATATAAAAAATTTTTTTTATATTTTAAAAAAAATAAAAAAAAAAAATAAATAATAAAAAAAAAAAATTTTTTTTTTTAATTATTTTTATATATATTTATATATATATATATAAAAAAAAAAAAAAACAAAACACAAACAAAAAAAACAACAAACAAAAAATAAAACAAACAAAAAAAAAAACAAAAAAAAAAAAATTTAACAAAAAAAAAAACAAAAAAAAAAAAAACAAAAAAAAAAAACTAGAGAAATTGATTTAAACTGAAGTAAAATTCTTATTATAAAAACTACAATATGTTTAAATTTAATTTTAGATTTATTGTTAAAAGGAATTTAAAAACGTTTTTTATGAAAATTATTTAATGATAAAAAACAAATGAAAACTTTTTATTCAAAGTAAAAACCATTGAAAGTAAATTTTTCGCCATCTTTTGTAAGATCTTCAATGCCCGACGGTACCATGTAGCATCTTTAATTAAAGAATTTGGAATGCATCTTCAACCCTCAACATTTGTAAAATGCCCACGAAGAAAGTGCGCCATTCGAATAAGTAATAATCGGGAATCCGGCTGTAATTATGAGGAAGAAGCTCCAAATTCAATTTAATTTTTGTTGAGCTTCAGCTGACATTATGTCATCTGTTCAAATCCGTAGAGAAAGCATCCTATCCAACTGTTGACTGTGGTTAGCATCAATCGTCTGATCAAACAACTCAAAGTGGAACAACCCTTTAAATTCTATACACAAAGCAAATCCTTTGAACCTTTTTATTTAAACCGGCCTGCAGGATTATTAAGTAAATCCATTTTCATCCAAGTAACGATTTAAAGAAAACGTTCATCCAAGGATTGGAAAGAAAAACCTGAACTTGTCTTTATGCCATTGCTGGGTTAAGTCGGAAGAACTTCCACAGCGTATATTGGCTTTTCCAAGTTTTGCAAATGGCGCCTTACGGTTTTTTTAATAAATTTGGACAACTTACAGTACTTGTCGATGGAATTTTTTCAACAACATCTGAAGTTCAGCGTTATTTAACGAGTTTACCAGAAATTGTTTTCTTTGAAACTTATATCTGTCACTAAATTTTCGAAACCAGCGCTGCGCCGTGAATGTTCATATTTCTTCCCTTCCATTTCCATTTTTTTTAAACTGCGACGGTTGCAGAAACGTTTTGTTTATAATAACGCAACAAATTTAAATTTTTTTTCGTCAGCCATTTTACGTTTATTGCTAGTTAGAAACAAAAGAATTCAGAAGAAAATTAGAACATTTGTGTTAACTTTAATACTGTATACATTAAGTATAAAAATTTTTCAAGATAAGGAATCAATAAGGCTAAAAAAACATATTTTTTTAAACCCTAATAATTTAAAAGAAATCTAAAATATGTGTTTTTTTAAATTGAAAAAAATTAAAATTTCTTTTGTTTATAATATTTTATTTATAAAATTTTCAAATTGAAAAACATTTTCATAGCCATTTTTTATTCTGCATTCAATATCTAGGTAGTTTTTTTCAAATAAAAATCATTAATTTTAAAGAATGTTTACATTGTTAAAAATTTACATTTGTTAATAAATTCTCTTATTTAAAATAATAAAAAAAATCATTATTTTTAAAATTAAATCACAATTTAGTAAAATAAATTTTCAAAATTAGAACAGTTAGGCACAAGAATTTCAAAACTAAAAGTTTTCAAAAAAAAATTACATATTAGATAAAAATATTTTTTTTAAACTAGTTGCATGATAATTAATGAAAGAAATTTTAAATAAATTAAACTGATAAAGTTATTTTAATTCAATGTTCATCAAATAAAAATTTTGGTTGATGAAAAATTAAAGAATAGACAAATTAAAACGCAAATTTTTCAATTTTTTTTTATGGATTAAGAATTATGGTTATATTCTAAAGGTCTCTTAATGCAGAAATATTTTAAATTTATGAAAACTGTTAAATTTTTGATGAATTCGATTAAAATATCGTATGGAAAAATGGTGAAAAAACATTAATGTTAAAATTTAAACGAACATACAATAAATTCTAATTTGGTTCTTAAAACCCATTTCAAGTTATCAGTTATTATTTACAATTAAAATGGTTTATAAGCACCAGAAAATTGTTATGAAATTTTTTTTAGTTCAATTTGAACGCATTCCAGTTATATTAAGGGTATAAGAAATTGGAAAAAATTCAAATGTACAAAAATGTTTTATATTCGAATTGTGAATTTAATTAATTTCAAAAACTTTTTGTTGTTATTTCTACTTTATTATTTCACAATTTTTTGTTTAAATAAAAAATTGTTAATATTTTTATTATTAATTTCAATTTTACTAATAAAATCGAATCAACCATTTGATGAGTATTTTGTTTTTATTAATTTGGAAATAGTTAAATCACAAAAATTAAATTGTTTTAAAATAACAAAACATAAATGCGATACATTTTGGATTAATAAATTTTTTAATACAAATCGAATATCTCCTAAGAAAAATATTATAAAATATTATTCTGAATCAAAAAAAAAAAATTAACTTGGAATTATAAATAAAAAACAAAACCAATTTTTTATTTTTTTCAGATAAAAAAAATGCAATTTGTCAGATTTCTTTTTAAAGCATTATTTTAAAAATGTGTTATATTTTTTTTTTATTTATTTATTTGAAATTTACAACTGTTTAAAGCTATAAGTAAATTTAATGAATGAATATTTGGGAAAAAATTATCCAATGATAATTTTCTTTAGTTTATAATAGATTATTACAAATTAACATTATTTGTTTATTGATTTAAAAACATCTGTTGGCCATTTTTTCTTTAATTTTGACTAATGGTTTATAATTTTTTTCCATCAATAATTTAATTTTTTTAGGTTTTTTATTATCTGATGATTTCTTATTAATAAAATGAGCATCTTTAATTTTGTTACTTATGTACCATGTATTAAATCATTAATTTTTTGATTAATTTTGTATTATTTGTTTTAGATGGTTTTTATATAGTTAATTATAGGTCCATTTAAATTCATTTGTTAATAGTATTTTATTTTTATAGACATTTTGATTTCTTTATTAGCCATATTTTTTTAGTTTTAAAATTTGGATTTTCTTTTGCTTATTTTTAATGATTTTTGATCTATTGTTGTCAATACTTTACTTGGTTGTTAATTGGTTTTATGTTATTTAAGTGACTGTACATTTGATGTTTGATTTGAATGATTTGTTATTTTTAATTGATTGTGATTTTATTTGTTTGCCATTTTTAAAAATTATTTATTTAATTTGTTGATGCTATTTTTTATCATTATTATTATTGCTAATGGGCAATTGTAGTTAATTTGTGGTTAAATGAAAGATTAAGTATAAAAAAGTACATTTAAAAAGTTTATAATAATTTAGTTTCATTATTAAATTTGACTTAAAAGTTCCAAAAATGATTTGGTAATAAAAAATGTTAAAGTATCAATTTGTTTATAAAATTTGCCATACAGATAATTGTTTACTAGGAACAGCTGCATAATTTTTTTTCTTCAACATTTATATTTTTTTATTTCATTGTTGTATAGTAAGTTTCTTAAAACCAAATTATGGGTTGGTATAATTTGTTTATGCGTTCTTCATAAACTTTAGTAACAGTCTTTCTAGGTTTTTACATAAGAATAAACTTGGTCATACAATGACTGATTTTTTATTTGGTTTTCTGATCATTATTATTTGTAAAATTCCCTATTGGATGTATTTAATCAAAACTGTTGTAGATTGAAGGAAAATAAAATTTTTGAGTAGTTGTTTAAAATCCAATTAGATTAAAGCCTTTATGATTGTTACATTTTGAAACTTTTTTTTATTTTGGAATTTGATGATCATTGGAAAATTTTAAAAGAATTTGTTCATCATTATTGTTTTTGCCTCGGTGCGCTGTAAACTTGTGAAATGTTTTAAAGAATTTTGTTCTTTTTGCCAATTTTTTTAACGGTAATGTTTTTTGGTTGTTTAAATGTTTTATGGCCTTATATGCTGTGGTCTTTTAGATAACTGGTGATATAGTATTCAAAAATTGTATTTATGTTGTTCTGCAATTGTCTGTTGTCTATTATATTCATTTTCAATAAGATTACATTTCCATGTTCTAGCTTCTTCTTTTTGAGAACTAGATGTTTTTTAAAATGTTGATATAGGTTTTTTCTGGGTTTATTTAAGGTACCAGTTTTTGCCATGTATAATTTTGAGATATGTACATTATCGATTTCTTCTTGTTGTTTTAAAGGAATGTTTAGACGTAGATTTTCATCTATATATGTTTTAAATACAACCAGTTTTGTTTTTTTGAATAATTTTAAACTATTGGTCGATTTTGATGATTAATGATAATACAGTGATTTGGAGAATTCCAGGAAGTGAAACTAAATTTATAATTTTTCAAGACAAAGAAATGAGGAGGTCTGGGATTTTGTTTTTTTAAAAGTAATTCCAGTGATAAATAAGAACAATTTTTAGTGATAGCTTTTTAAATTTCTTCCTTTTGGTTGCAGAGTTACCCAGTCTTTGTTTTGCATTCCAATTCCTTATGATGAACTTTTTTAAGTTGTAAAAAGTTTAATTCAAACACTAATTGTGCTTTATATACATTGCAGCAATGTCGAAAGAAAATTGACAGAATCACTGCTGCCTGTTGTGAGGAATTTGGTATTTATTTTCCCGTGATCAGTTATAGTTTACAATTCGAGCGACCATTGGTTCATCAATTTTAAGGAATATATAATAATGTTAATTTTAAATTGTCCTGATATTTAAATTTTTTTTTTTTTTTGTTAAATTTAGGTTGTTATTATTCTTTGCTTATATTCTTATCGTAGACTGCTCAGGTTTCCCTTCAGCCCTGGTCATTCCATTGTTGTTTGTTGCGCTGTTTTTTTAATTTTTTGAAATCAAAATGTATTATTTTTGGGTAAAAAAAAAATTAATTATTCTTGATGTGTTATTTTAAAAAAGATTAATATCAGTTTGAATATTTTTTTTTTGCGGTGGTTTGTATAGGGTGAAGTATGATTGATTCGTTGGCCGGTGTCCTTGCGTGGTCGTTATCCAATTGACATGGCCATATGGGGTATTGTCATTTCTATTTCTTTCCGTAATTGTAGATATTTTAAATTTTTGGGTTTTTCCATTTAATTGGAAGGGTTTGTAGGATTTTTTGGTTCGGAAAATTTTTTGTGTGAAGTTTTTCTGGAGTGTTTGGATTCTTGTTATTGATGGTAAAGTTTTGTGTTTAAGGTTTTTAAAATACATGGAGACTGTAATATAATTCAACTGTAGTGTTGAACATAAGACACCGGTAGCGAATAAATTTATGGTTTGGGAGGTGATGATTACATTATCAGGAGTGTTTGGCCTTCTGATGGCATTTTAAGGAAATCATAAAATCTTTTAAAGGATGTCCTTGTCCACGTGACGAATCAAAAAATGGATGTCGGATTGGTGTTAGACCGGATAGTTTAAAAGGTTCACTAAAATGGTGACGAAAGAAGTTTCCATCAGGTAATGGAATGGAAGTTTGAAAATTTGGTTTTTGAACGTTGGACCATGGAAGGTTTAATTTCAAGTTAAACAGGGATTTTTGAATTTGATATTTAAACGTATCTCAAGGATTAATTCAAAGAATTAAGGTTAACATGTAACCCATTTACAATTTGAGCAGGTAAGGGTAAATTAATTTGTGTGTTTCAGAATTGTGTTTTAAATTTGTTTTTTTATTTTTTAAGCAGTAACAAATTAAGTATAAATAAATGGATGATTATTAAGGCTAAAATATAAACATTTTGCTAATTGTGTAATGAGCTTATTAACCGTTATCACAACTTTGACTAGCTTATTGCTTACCATCTTTGATTATTTTTGAATAATAAAAAGAAAAATAAAAATCTGTTTATGAAAAGGGTTCTTGGATGAAACCCAAAAAAATTTAAAATGAGAAATTGAAATGGAGGAAATTACAGTTAAAATAGAAACAACAAAGTAATTAAATTAAATTTTTTATTAATGATACCATTAATTACGTTGACCTAACGACGATCCTGCTGTTGGTGGTGTTCCTATTTTCCGTTTGCATATTGGCGGCTCCTTTGTTATTGTGGCCCTCAGAACCCTTCGTTTTATCTGTATGAAGCAGTGACAGATCTACCCAAGCGGCGGATCACGATGCCAACCACGATGAGCAAAATAATCTTTTTGGTTTTGGATTGTAATGAAAATCAAAGCGCTTGTTGAATTACGTTTGAATTCAAACTTTGATATTTAAATATTATTCTTATAAAAAGCATATTGTTGGCCTAAAATCAATTATTATATATATATATATATATATATATATATATATATATATATATATATATATATATATATATACAGGGTGTATTTAAATCACCGACAAACGAAAACTGGAGATTCTATGATTCAAAACAAGACAAAAATGATCATAAACGCTTTGAAAATGCTTCCTAACCAAGATACAGGTTGATTAAAAAATACTTTTTTAAGGTTTTTTAAAGGTTCCTCAAAAACTACAAAAGATATTACACTGAGATTTGGTACACCTAAATGTCCAATTAAATACAATTAATCAGTGAGTTTGAATCAACTGACATCCAGTGGCGTAGAATATTTTAAGTTAATTTTAAGTAAAAAAAAGGCATGGTTTTTGAAGAAATATTATTTTGATAGATTCAACATTTAATTCTGCAAATAAAATCATACTTAGTATTTTTCGATTCGGCACCCCGTTTTTAACGTAAATGACCACATTATTCAATAGAAATCAAAATTTGTTTTATTTTACAAAAAAATAATAACAGTTAACTATTAGGTAATTATAAAGAGATATTGAAGGAATCAAAACAAAATAATAATTATTTTTATACATATTGTTCAAAATGTCCTCCTTCCTTTTGAATGCAAGCTTGTATTTTCTTAGCAAATGAAACCTAACACGCTGAAAAATTTGTGGCAAGCCCTAATCTCATCGCATGCCATCTGTATACGATTCCAAAGTTGCTCGATTATCAATTTGAACAGAATAGAACATTTTTCAGATACCCCACACAAAAAAATCTAATGGGTTTAAATCTGGCGATGTGCCGGCCACGGTTTCACTTCCTCGTCCAATCCAGCGTCCAGGGAACCATGCATTTAAAATTTCTGACGTTTCCTGTAGAATGGGTGGTGCACCATCATGCATGAAAAATGTTCATTCTAAATAACAATTCTGGCAAATCTTCTCTCAAAAATTTAAATAGAATTCGCCAGTAAGTCTTTGAGGAAAACGGATAGGTCCGATTAGGTGAGTCTAGTATACCTATCCAAATATTTTCGCTAAATCTATTTGGTGAGCTGTAACTACAGTTGGATGCTGATTTTCATCTAACCATTTGTGGAATTATGCAAGTTTATTATTCCATTTCGGGAAAAATACACTCATCAGTGGTAAATAAGTTTCTAACAAATTGTACATCTTCAGCATTTTTATTTAAAACCATTCGCAAAAAATTCATTCGAGGAGGATGGTCAGCAGGCAATAATGCATGCACTTTTTTGTACGTGAAAGGGATGTAAATTTTTTTCTCGTAAAACTTTCCAAGACTTGCTATTATAAAAAATTCTAAACCTAACTCACGGTACTTATTGATGAATTTTCATAAACTCTATCTAAAATTTGTTCCTCAATTTCAACTGGTACAAGAACATTTCGTCCGAAATTTTCCTTCCATACTCTAACAAGTTACGATGAACGGTTCTAAACGTAGTATTACGTGGATCTCTTCTATTTGGAAAACTTTGTTGATAAAGTCGAGCATTGCAATTAGTATTACCATGTCATAAATGCATATCGACCAGTTCCCGTTTGGAATCATTCATTTCTTCACAGTAATTAGACACAAACAATGAATTACAAAACACGCGTAAATGCAACTATTTTAGCGAGCATAAGATACGTAACTGTCAAATGCAAAGCAATCTCTGACTTATTTAATTTGGTTATTACTGAATAATGTAGTCGTTTATGTTAATGCGAAATATTTGAAAAACGGGTACCAAATCGAAAAAAATACTAAGTATGATTTTATTTGCAGAACTAATTTTTAATTTAACAAAAAAATATTTCTTCAAAAAAAGCAGAGACGTGCGTTTTTTTTACTTAAAGTGATTAACTTAACATATTCTACGCCATTGGATGGAGCCAGTTGACTCAAACTCACCTGATTAATTGTACTTAATTAGAAATTTAGGTGTACCATATCTCAGTGTAATATCTTTTGTAGTTTTTGAGGAATCTTAAAAAAATCTTAAAAAAATAATTTTTTAAGCAACCTGTATCTCGGTTAGGAAGCATTTTCGGAAAAGCGTTTATGAAATTTTTGTCTTATTTTGAATCATAGAATCTCCAGTTTTCGTTTGTCGGTGATTTTAAATACACCTATATATACATATATATGTATATATATATATATATATATATATATATATATATATATATATATATATATATATATATATATATATATTTCAGTTTTGACTATTTTCTTGTAATTAGTTGAAAATTACAGGAAGCAATCAAGATAGTTACTAAGATTTAGTATTATTCCAGAATATTTGACCTTTATTTCATTTATAAATAAAAATGAGTACCTAGAACACACTACTTCTTTATGATGTTACACTAGCCATTTCACAGAAAATAAATATTGTTTCTACAATTTAATGAACGAGTGCTAAATACATGGACAATGAAGGCAAGGTTTCAAATTATACATTAATAGTGTTTTTATTTATGAATACCAATTTCAAATTAAAGTTTTTTACAATTTTACACATACACTGTAATTTGATTCGTTTCGTTAAATGTGTCTATTGATTATGACATTTGTCATTGTCAAAATTCGTTCATTGCAGGGTGTTTTGATTTGTTATCTTTAATGCAGTTTAATAATATTTAACCTATTAAAGCACTAATTCTTTAGTAAAGTAGAATTAAATTGCATGATTGACTTTTATGTCACTTAAAATTCTTTAACGATATGTAAGCCTTATAACCCCTGTTACCTCACAATACGAAAGTATTGGGAGGTATTGTAATCGGTCGACAAAATTTCGAGTGCAGCACTTTAGTTTTTGTGAATTATCGCAAAATAGAAAACAGATAGGAAGTAGATCCAGCGTATTATTAAAGAGAATTAAATTTCTTTTAAAATGAGCTACCATGCTTAAAAATTTCTTTACCGTAAGAATAGGTTCAAACATGAAAGTTTCAAAATGTACGTATGAGTTCCAGCGCGATAGCGTCCACAAAGATAATCCGATCGTCATGAAATTTGGTACCCAGGTTCGGATCCATACGTAGAGGGAATGGTAAAGTTTTGAGCGAAATCCGTCCAGTCAAAATGGAATTCCAGATTTCGACTATTATAAAGTGTATAAATACGAACGGCTATTCGCAGCAAACATGCACGTCTTTACGTAGGCAACTAAGTAAACCACCCTAGAATTGAATATCTACCAATTTTTTCGTTTGTGAACTCCTGCGGTAGCACACTGGCAGAGCGTTTGGTTGATGTCCCCGCATCTCGGCTTCAAGACGTATAATTGGTAATTTTTTTTCATTTTTACGTTTTCAGCCATTTCTGACCATTTGAGACGATTTTTGAAAAAAATTCTTGATCATCTGCTAAAAATAGTCATTTTTTTTCATTTCTACACATTTTGACCCATTTCTGACGATTTGAGACGATTTTTAGAAAAAAAATTTATTTGGCCCTCTGCTAAAAATGGTCAATTTTTTGCATTTTTACACGTTTTGATACATTTCTGACCGTGTGAGATGATTTTTGGGAAAAATCCCTTTGGCATTTTTACACGTTTTAAGCCATTTGAGACGATTTTTAGAAAAAAATTGTTTTGACGCTTTGCTAAAAATGGGCAATTTTTTTGCATTTTTACACGTTTGGAGCTATTTCTGGCCATTTGAGATTATTTTTGGAAAAAAAAACTGTTTTGGCACTTTGGTCAAGATTTTTCGAATTTTCTTGCATGTTTACACGTTTCTGACCATTTGAGACGATATAATTCCTTAGGTAGGTTGAGGTCTCTGGAGAAATGACGCCATAAGTGGTTGGTAGGTGGTAGAGGTGGAGTGAGGGTGGCCGCGTGACCGGCTGCTAGTTTGTGGGCGTGCTTTGTCGGCCCTTGGTGGGTTTGGTTTGGCGAGAAATTTGAAAGAATGTTTTTAAAATACTATCTCAAAATACACGACTCCAGAACTTGTTTTCAAGTCTTCGCGTTACCCAGCCATTAATGTAAGATAAGTATATTCTGAATTTTCCCACGGTTATGTAACCGCAATAACAACCTTTCACCATTCAAATACCTCTAGCGTTTTGAAAAACAATTGGCAAAATGATTCATTTCAATTTTGATAATACACTTCATCCTTTATATAAACTATGTTTTGAGAAACTGTTGTGGCGGGTGAATTTGAAATAGCATGGTGATCTCTTAGGAATTTTAATTAGGCCGTATTAACTGTTTCCAAATCGTTTTTATCTAGGTCCCTCTAGCTGAAACAAATTTTAAGGTGAATGGTACGTTATAGTCAAAGGAATTAGAGCCACTTTAAACTTACGTTCTTTTTATTCTTTTCGTTCTTTCATTGAGTAGAAAAAAAGCATTATCCAGTAACTTATTTTTCCATTTATAATTAAAAGTAAAAAACTTTAAATTAAGCATTGATAAATTATTTAGTCAAATACAAAACGTTATCGTATAAAGGATACACCAAATGGTAATCCGTTTTGTTTAATGGGCCAAATTTTTTAAAAGCGTACATGGTATCAAGGCTAAAAAGGAATGAAAATTTCCTTTTATCGAAGTATAAATGCCCAATGTCGTGGTTTGGTTAAATGTTTCAACAATGGAAATCAATGCGTGGATAACTGATTAAACTTCCTTTGTGGGATAATTTCCCATCTCAACATGAACAAGGTTTCAAGGGGTTAAGTCCTAATTAACGCGTTTTAAAAATCGATATTATGGTTTAAACAAAACGTTTGTTCCTTTTTGCAATTTTTAATTGACAACCAATCCGGTCCAGGTTTAGTATTGGTCTGTTAAGAAATCATACCATTTTTCACTAAACTTTTGTTAATCAAGCAAAATCAAAATTCTTTAAATCATTGTTTACATAAGGCCATTTCAGTCCATGACATTTATTCTTTTTGTCTCTTAGAAATGAGTCTTGATATAAAAAATTTCAGATGGTTTTTTCAGCATCAGCAATACAGCAATGATCTATAACCACTGTTTCTTTCGGTATAAAATTTTACATTTTTAAACACATGATGTTTCCATCTTTTATCAACTGGATTTTAATTTTGGATCTACAGTTACCATTTTAAAGGTAAAATCTACAATGACATACAATGTTTTCGATTATTTTGAAGAAAACCAAACATTAACCTTGCAAGAGTTCTTAAATTAGCCTCAGAGAATTTCTGATGATTTGTGAGTGCTTTGCAGACAAATAGGATTTCAAAGGACTAAAAGTAGCCGTTATATTTTGATATTTGTTTTTTATTCAAAAATGAATACTCACACCGGAGAATAAGGGAAGTTACATAAAGCCATTTGCTGTAAAATCTGGTTGTAAGGCTTTGAAAATTTCTACGTCTATATAAGACATATAAAATATTGCTTGAAAATTGGACATTTATGTAATCATTGTTAAATTTGAAACCAAATCGATAACTTTGAACCATATCCAATGATTTTCGTGGTTTATCTTTTTGTAACCATTTTAGTGTATTGTTTAAATCATGCGCAATTAATTTTATTCCTGTACCATTTATTTAGATGTAAGTCCTTTTAAACTTCCGCTGTAAAAAAATAATCATCCAATTGTTTGCTCCAACATCCCAGTAAAGTATTTTGCCACTTTTGTCACTAGATTTGTCAAGATCTAGGAAAAATCACCAGAAAAGTTATTTCTTGGTAACATTGCCTATTTAAATAGCTGAAGACCAAGGTGTGTAACTCTCTTCTTCATGTTGCAGGTCCTTCAAGGTCACTAGAAAAGTTACTAGATTTTGTTTTGAATCATTTGGTCTCAAGAAAGTCTATGCATGTTTCAAGGCCACCCTATTCTGAGAAACAAACCCATTGTTTAAAGTCTATGCTTTCAAGGCCACGGAGAACAAAGACGATCTATTGTTTTAGTTTGAAATTAAAATCAAAACAAAAGACGATGCATTGTTCAAAGTCTATGCCTTCAAAATGAAAGAACAAAGACATCTATTGTTCCGTTAAAATAAGTTATCTCAATTCTAGGAAATCAATAACAAAGGCGATGCATTGTTTCAAAGGTCTATGCTTATAATTTTCAAGGTTAAGAAAAAAGATTCATTGTTCTGGTTATTTAAAATAAATTGTTATCAAAATTCTTTCAAGAACAAAATCCATTGTCAACAAAGTTTATGTTTAAAGGTCACCCAAAAAAGAACAAAGACGATCCATTGTTCCGTTATTTTAAAATAAATTGTTATCTCAATTCTAGGAAATCAAGAATAAAGGGATCCATTGTCAACGCTTCAAAGTCTATGCTTACAATTTTCAAGGTAAAAGAACAAAAGGATTCTTCTGGTCGAGTTATAAAAATAAATTGTTACCTCAATTCTGGAAATCATGAACAAAGACGATGTATTGTTCAAAGTTTCTTATAATTTTCAAGGTAAATGAATAAAGACGATTCATTGTTCTGGTTGATTTATAAAAAATTGTTATCTAAATAATCTCTTTCAAGAACAAAGGCAATCCATTGTCAACGATTTAAAGTTTATGCTTATAAGGTCACACCCTGATAAAAGACGATCCATTGTTCAGTTAGAAATAGGTTATCTCAATTCTAGGAAATCAAGAGGAGGTGCATGTTTCAAAAGCCACGCCCCTCTTTCTAAACAGGTTTCCTAAACAGGTAATTTTAAAACAGGTAGGTTTCCTAAAAAGGTAGCCGTTTCAAAAACAGGTAGCCGTTTTAAAAACAGGGGTCCGTTTCAAAACTAATTTTTCCAAACCGTTTAGAAAGGGATCTATTGTTCAGGTCGATTAATACATCTCAATTTAGGAAATCAAGAAAAACGATGCATTGTTTCAAAGTCTATTTATAATTTTCAAAGGTTAATGAAATGGGTTATTTTGGTCGATTTATAAAATAGATTGTTATTCTTCTAGGAAATCAAGAATAAAGGCGATCCATTGTCAACGCTTCAAAGTCTATGCTTATAAGGCCACCTCTGATAACAAAGACGATTCATTGTTTTTTTAGCTTCAAATTTAAAATCAAGAACAAAGACGATGCATTGTTCAACGGTTCAAAGTCTATGCTTACAATTTTCAAGGTTGGAAATGAACAAAGACGATCCATTGTTCTGGTTGATTTATAAAAATGATTCTAAATACACTCTTTCAAGAACAAAGGTGATCCATTGTTGGTTCAAAGTCTATGCTTACAATTTTCGGAAAAGAACAAAAGCGATTCATTCTTCTGGTCGAGTTAAAAATAGATTGTTATCTCAATTTAGGAAAATAACAAAGACGATGCATTGTCAACGCTTCAAAGTCTATGTTTACAAGGCCCATGGAGAACAAAGACGATTCATTGTTTTGGTTGAGTCAAGCTTCTGAAATTCTAGGAAATCAAGAATAAAGGGGCCCATTGTTCAAAGTCTATGCTTACAATTTGCAAGGTAAAAGAACAAAGACGATTCATTGTTTTGGCTCTTGTATTTAAAATTCCGAGAACAAAGACGATGCATTGTTCAGACTGATTAGGTCATCTAACAAGTAAAATATTTTTATAAGACTACCACAATATACAGATAAAAATCGATTTAAGTATTAGGATATAGTCACTTTTGTAATACCTCTGCTGGAGCATATCTATTTACTATTTGTTTTTCACATTCAATTTCCTTCAACTGATTCTCGTTTAATGCGGAAACCATCTTTCCTAATAGGTTCATTATATTGTATACTAGCCATACATTCAGCTTCCCTTAAAAGTCTTCATATCAGGATCTACTTTGAGACATTGTTCGAGACTTAAAAAGCAATGTCACGCCTCCCTGCCCTCAAAGTGGTCTAAACAGCTAGACGTTTCCTAAAACAGGGGTTCAAAAACAGGGGCCCGTTTCCAAAACAGGGGTCCGTTTTCCAAAACAGACGGCTGTTTCTCAACACAGGTAACCGTTTTCCAAGGTTACATGGAGAACATAAGCGTTCTGATTCCTAAAATAGATTGTTATCCATACCACCCCACCTCAATTCTAGGAAATCAAGAACAAAGGGATCCATTCTTCAAAGGTCTATGCAAGTGATTCATTGTTCTGGTCGAGTTATAAAAATAGATTGTTATCTAAATACCCTTCGATTCAAGAAATCAAGAACAAAGACGATCCATTATTTTGGTTTCAAAGTCTATGTTTATAATTTTCAAGGTCACATGAGGAACAAAGACGATCCATTATTCCGTTATTTTTAAAAATAGATTGTTATCTAAATACATCTCAATTCTGGGAAATAAAGAAACGCTTCAAAGTCTATGCTTATAAGGCCACACCTCTGATAACAAAGGCGATTCATTGTTTTATTAAGCTTTAAATTCTGAGAACACAGACGATGCATTGTTCAGACTGATTAGGTCATCTAACAAGTAAAATATTTTTTATAAAACTTATAATTTATTAAAATATTCAATTATATATACAGATAAAAGATCGATTTAAATTATGGGAAGTTTGATGTACTTAACATTTTGTAATACCTTTGCTGGATCATATCTATTTATTATTTGTTTTTCACATTCAATTTCCTTCAACTGATTCTCGTTTAATGTGGTCCACATCATCTTTCCTTTATAGGGTCGTTCATTATAATGTTTCTACATTCATTCAGCTTTCCTTAAAGCCTTCATATCAGGATCTACTTTGAGACATTGTTCGAGACTTATTACAAACCTAAACCGGATCCATGCTTCAAGGTGATGTTTACTATGGTAACCCCAGTGCCCTGAAGTACTCTAAACAGGTGACCGTTCCCAAAACAGGTAGCCGTTTCAAAACAGGGGTCCGTTTCAAAACAGGGGGTCCGTTTTCCAAAAACAGATGGCTGTTTCAACACAGGTATCCGTTTCCATTCAAGGTCATATCTCTTATGAAAGAACAAAGGATTCATTGTTCTGTCGATTCCTAAAATAATAACCCCACCTCAATTCTAGGAAATCAAGAACAAAGGGGGTCCATTGTTCAAGACCCCAAAGTCTTGCTACAATTTTCGTCACAGAGAACAAAAGCGATTCATTGTTCTAGTCGAGTTAAAAAATAGATTGTTATCTTACACTTCTATTCTAAGAAATCAACTTTCAAGAACAAAGGTGATCCATTATTCTCCAACGCTTCAAAGTCTTTTTAAATTTCAAGGTCACCCTCTGAGAAAAGAACAAAAGGTGATCCATTGTTCCGTCATAATTTTAAAGATAGATTATTATCCAGCTCAATTCTAGGAAATCAAGAACAAAGGAGATCCATTGTTCAAACCGATGCTTCAAGGATATATAAGTCACAGTGAGATCAGTCGGTTAGTAAGTTGTTAAACATGGAATTAGCAGGGTTAAACCAAAGCACCTATTGCAAACTCTATAAAAACCTAGAGATATCGAGAAAATATAAAGTTATTAATGTCACAGTAATCAATATATGGTGAACGTATAGTGTTAGAAACAGAGGTTTTACCTCAGCGCTTTTACGAGTATTTCAAAGAAGAAGAAAATCAATTGAGGAATTTAAAACGATGCTAAACACAAAGGATGTATTCATGAGTAGTCTGGGTGCAGTCGGAAAACGATAAACATAACATTTAGTGCATCCAACCATATGTAAACATGCTCATTTCGAAATTTGGGGTTGTGGAAGTCATGCAAGCAGCAATTAAATCACTCCTGGAACGATGTTTACTGCCGGATACTTAATAACTGTAATAACAAATGATGATTAAAAAATAAATACTGTTGTTAATATGGTGTTCTTTTTTTAAGAAGATATCACCAGCCACCATTTGTCAAAGGTCACGCCATATTACTATTCAGAGAAATAATTTTCAGGTCCCAATCCTGTTCGATCCTGTATTTTAAGAATGCAACTGGTGCATCTTATAGGGATGAATAATTTTACGGTAAACCTAAAGGGTAAGAGCAATTAGATATTAGTTAAAGTTATAGATGTATGACACTTGCAAAAAAATGCCTGAATTGTGCGGTTTAAAACATGCTTTGTGCATTTAAAATTCTGAAACTGTGCATATGTTTTTACTCATAAGCAGTTAGGGTCACGCCCAAGAGACGGATTGTAAAGTTGATGTACAGGGATTCAAAACGGCAAAACATGTATTTACACCCAAAGAGCTAGCAATATACAATGGAAATCAAGCTGCCCATTTTGTGTTCAAACCACCATTTCCTTGGCACCTCTTAGATGTAGAATTTCAACGACAAGCCATCTGGTTAATCAATAATCATCACTGCATCAAATGGGGATCTGGATATACCTCTACACATCTCTTTCCATATATACTTCGTGAACTAATATCGGTAACAGATGATGTGTACGTTAAAGGGCGAGAAAAAGCCGATTACATTCGAAAACTGTTGAGACAGTCAGTTATAGAAATTGAAGAGCAACCATCTTTACCCAAAATGAAAACAACTTGTTTCTTTCATACACAAACCACCTGTAATTGTGCTTTGACAAATGTACACTTTTTATACAATAACTATGTAAGACAATATCAGTAAAAGGTTCATAAGATGTGTGTGCTTACAAGTAAAGGGGGAAAAGTTTGTAATATTTACAATAAAATGCTATTATTTTAAGTGTATTATTTTATGTAAAAGCCCTCTGATGCAAACTATTTCTATGGTCCACCCTATCCATCTAGGTCAACAAGTCAACTTTTAACATTCCTTGTAGGTAAAATTCTGGGAAACAGCAAATAAGAGTTCCCATTACTGAATTCTAACAATAGAATCAGTTCGTGGAAACAAGAGGGTTGTTGTCTATGCTGAATTTATCAAGGTTCCTGTATTGGCTAAACGTTAGAAAATGGTCGAAACCTGCAGGACCAATTCTAAACGAGTCATTGAAACAAGAATCTATGCTAATAAGCGTAGGCTCATATTATGGTCCCGGATGTTCCCCAAATACAGATAACCGTTTCCCAAAACAGGGAGCCGTCACTCAACACAGGTTTCCTCCAGAGAAATCCACTGAGGCTGACCAATTCTAAACGAGTCATGGAAACAAGAGAATGATGGGGTCTATGCTAATAAGCGTGGGCTCATACTATGGTCCTAACCGCCAGGTTGAGGGTTTCCCCAAAGACAGATAACCGTTTCCCAAAACAGGGAGCCGTCACCAACACAGGTTTCCTCCAGAGCCTAATAGCTCATTAATCATAGCTGAGGCTTTGAACTAGGTCAGATCCATTTATCTTAGAAATCTAAACATGGAATATGGTTGTGAGGGGTTAGAAATCCCTTGTGGGAAGGTTGCATCCAAGTACAATTCTTAGAAATCTGAAAGTAGAACTAGTTTAATATCATAGAAAAAGCTAATCACCTACTTTGGGGTTTATGGGCCAAGGTGGTAGTTTCTATAAATCACCTACTTTTAGGGGTAAAGGGTAGCTTTTCCAATAGTTATAGGTATGTGTCAACGAGGCTTATCATCTAGGTGCAATTCTGACCCCGAGAAAATGATGAATTCTGCGCCTTTTGAGAAGAATGACTATGTTTGAAAAAGCTAGAATAGAAAGTAGTGGGCAACCATGATTGTTAGGGTTTAAAAGTCCCCATTGTGTGGTAGACTCTTGATTAGCAGCAATGACGGTAGTAGTAAAGGTAGAAAGTACAGAAAAAGTGTGGAGGAGCGAAAGAAGAGGTTGGAGACGTTAATAAAACAAGTAAAAAAAAACTCGATTTGGAGTGTTATAAGTGAAAAAAAAATGATGAAGCTGCGTATTAGCAATATGTAAAAATAGTGTAGTAAAACATGAAATTTTGGGAAGGATGAGTTTAAATACCTTTTTAAAGAAGAAGAAAAAACGCTGCTATGTGTTGTTATAAGTATCTCACAATTGTATTAGGTTTAAGTAACTGTATCATTAAAAATAAAGACTTTAAAAGTTAAAGAGACGGTTTTCGGTATTCTCTTCTCCCATAATGGTTCCTTATTGGCTCTGCATATCTAGGCGCGGTTCGATATCGACCTTTAAGAAATCTCCCATAAGGAAATGGAACCCCTGCCGTACGTTGGCTTTTTAAATTGGCCTATATAGAAGATTTATTGGAAAAGATCAATGGCAGTAAAATGATCCTAAATAAAAGCAATTTACTGGTTTTAATGCAGATCGTTATTGTTTTTAATCATTAAATGGCGTTTATGCATATGTGAACTAAAATTTATTAGTAAAGCGTTATAATGAAAAATACAATGACTTTCCTTTGTATAAGGGAGATTTAAATTGATTTTTTTTGCAAGAACCTAAAAATTAAATGTCAGCCCTATTCCTAAATTTACCCTTGGACTTAAAAGAGTAAACAGTGACAGCTTGCAGTATAGAAATGGAGTTAATTTGATATAATTTTTATATAAAAGGTTAAGAAAATCGATTTATAGTTTTAATGTTGCAGGATAAGGAGACCTGACTGTTTTTTATGAATAGTTTTTATTGTGTTAGGCGTTAGAATGGGTTTTCATTGTGTTAAAGGGGATACAATAGACTTGCATGTAATTTTAAAAAAATGTACCTTAAGTTCACATCTGAGAAAAGAACAAAGGGATTCATTGTTTTGGTTGAGTTATAAAAAAATAGATTGTTATCCAGCTACCCCACCATTTCAGGTCTGAGAAATCAAGAACAAAGGCGATCCATTGTTCAAAGTCTATGCTTTCAAGGTCACGTCTCTAACAAATGCAATCCATTGTTTTTGAGTCATAATTGCTAAAAATAGATTGTTATCTAGATACAATCATTTCAGGCTCAATTCTAGGAAATCAAGGACAAAAGGATCCATTGACGCTTCAAGGTCAAAGTTTTATTGCCCAAGGCCATCATACACATTGCTTACGTATATTCCTCAAGGTTCTTGGCTGAGCTAAGGTGTTAATTTATAAACCAATTCTCAGGAGTACTAAATAAAATCTTCGGGGGATTCTACCTTTCAGGGTCACCAATTCTTGGCTGAGTCAAGCAATTAGAAGACATTAGACTGAGCAAAGAAACAACTCAACAACTGCAAATTACAAAACCTAGAAGTGTAACATCTATATACTTACATCTCATTTTATTCTAAAAAGGTTGCGAAATTTTATTGATGGTCTAGAGATATGTAGTTAGGATAAATAATCTAGAATAAACATTTTTATTAATATAAACATATATTTTTAACATTCCTTTTAAAACACAGCTCTTTAACCACCTTACGTTTCTTTGACCTTATGTTGATATCATCTTACTACATCAGCAAACATTTATGATCTGTGGACACTTGCTTCAACCTAGTACTTTTTACAAATGTAGCAGATAAATAAAAGTTTTCAGGATATTTTATTTCAATAATAAGTAAAATTCTATATATATTACATTATCGGTAAGGCAAAAGTATACCAGGACAGTAACTAGGACATAAATTGTCCTACCTGTATGATTAGTTGAATGATATTTAGCAATGAAAATATTCTTAAGCTTGAAAAAACTAAAATGCATACTGAAACAATCAAGAAACACTTTTAGGTAGAGGAATCTATAAAAGTTAATATGGCCATCGTTGGGGAATAGGAATTATATTATCAATTTATTATTTTATTAATTCAAAAAAACGTTCATTAAAGGAATGCATAGTAAAGGTTACTCTTTTTGTATATAAAACCTTTCTGTAAGCTTTAAATTATCTAATTCAATGAAGTATACTAAAGAAAGATTTTAATATAATTAAAAGCGTGTTTACAAATGTTATTTAAGCAACATCTTAAAATTTATCATTGCACTTATCCAAATACGAATCTCTGTATGAATGCAAGTCTATTGTATCCCCTTTAAAACAATGAAAACCCATTCTAACGCCTAACACACAATAAAAACAGTCAGGTCTTCTTATCCTGCAACATTAAAACTATAAATCGATTTTCTTAACCTTTTATATAAAAATTATATCAAATTAACTCCATTTCTATACTGCAAGCTGTCACTGTTTACTCTTTTAAGTCCAAGGGTAGTCAATTTAGGAATAGGGCTGACATTTAATTTTTTAGGTTCTTGCAAAAAAAAAATCAATTTAAATCTCCCTTATACAAAGGAAAGTCATTGTATTTTTCATTATAACGCTTTACTAATAAATTTTAGTTCACATATGCATAAACGCCATTTAATGATTAAAAACAATAACGATCTGCATTAAAACCAGTAAATTGCTTTTATTTAGGATCATTTTACTGCCATTGATCTTTTCCAATAAATTTCTTATATAGGCCAATTTAAAGCCCAACGTACCAGGGGTTCCATTTTTATGGGAGATTTCGGTAAAGGTGGATATCGAACCGCGCCTAGATATGCAGAGCCAATAAGGAACCATTATGGGAGAAGAGAATACCGAAAACCGTCTCTTTAACTTTTAAAGTCTTTATTTTTTAATGATACAGTTACTTAAACCTAATACAATTGTGAGATACTTATAACAACACATAGCAGCTTTTTTCTTCTTTAAATAGGTATTTAAACTCATCCTTCCCAAAATTTCATGTTTTACTACACTATTTTACATATTGCTAATACGCAGCTTCATCATTTTTTTTCAATATAACACTCCAAATCGAGTTTATTTCTTTTACTTGTTTTATTAACGTCTCCAACCTCTTCTTTCGCTCCTCCACACCGCTTTTTCTGTACTTTCTACCTTACGTACTACTACTTTCGTCATTGCTGCTAATCAAGAGTTCTGTGCCCAATGGGGACTTTTAAACCCTAACAATCATGGTTGCCAACACTACTTTCTATTCTAGCTTCTTCTCAAAAGCGGTGCAGAATTCATCATTTTTCTTCAGCATTGCACTCCTAGATGATAAGCCTATTGGAAAAGCTACCCTTTACCCTAAAAGTGATTAGCTTTTCTTAATATAAAACTATTTCAGATTGTACTTGGACCTTCTAACCCCTCATGACCAGATGTTTAAGTTTTGACCTAGTTCAGTTTAGCCTGTGTGAGTGGCGGCTCCCTGTTTTGGGAAACGGTTATCTGTATTTGGGGAACATCCTGGCGGACCAAATATGAGCCCACGCTTATTAGCATAGACCCCTTCTTGTTTCCATGACCGTTTAGAATTGGTCCTGCAGGTTTCGGCTACATTTCGATGATGTCGGGTAAGATCGGCCTGTAGGACATATGGTCTTGAAAATTTCTTGGAGACCTTGAGAATTTCCAACAACCAATACTGTAAGCATAACGTTTAGCAATACAGGAACCTTGATAACATTCAGCATAGACAAAACCCTCTTGTTTCCACGAACTGATTCTATTGTTAGAATTCAGTAATGGAACTCTTATTTGCTTTTCCCAGAATTTTACCCCAAGGAATGTTAAAAGTTGACTTGTTGACCTAGATGGATAGGGTGGACCATAGAAATAGTTTGCATCAGAGGGCTTTTACATAAAATAATACACTTAAAATAATAGCATTTTATTGTAAATATTACAAACTTTTCCCCTTTACTTGTAAGCACACATTTATGAACCTTTTACTGATATTGTCTTACATAGTTATTTATAAAAGTGTACATTTGTCAAAGCACAATTACAGGTGGTTTTGTATGAAAGAAACAAGTTGTTTTCATTTTGGGTAAAGATGGTTGCTCTTCAATTTCTATAACTGACTGTCTCAAAGTTTTCGAATGTAATCGGTTTTTCTCGCCCTTTAACGTACACATCATCTGTTACCGATATTAGTTCACGAAGTATATGTGGAAAGAGATGTGGAGGTATATCCAGATCCCCATTTGATGCAGTGATGATTATTGATTAACCAGATGGCTTGTCGTTGAAATTCTACATCTAAGAGGTGCCAAGGAAATGGTGGTTTGAACACAAAATGGGCAGGATTTCCATTTATATTGCTAGCTCTTTGGGGTAAATACATGTTTTGCCGTTTTGAATCCCTGTACATCAACTTTACAATCATCGTCTCTGTAGCGTGACCCCGTAACTTTATGAGTACAAAACATATGCAAGTTTCAGAATTTTAAATGCACAAGACGCATTGTGTTAAACCGCCAACGAGGCATTTCCTTTTATGCAAGTGTCAACATCTATAACTTTAACTAATATCTAATTGCTCTTCACGGCACTTTAGGTTTACCGTAAAATTATTCATCCTATAAGATGCACCAGTTGCATTGGGTTAAAATATGGAAGGATCGAACAGGATTGGGACCATGAAAATTATTACTCTGAATAGTAATATGAAACTTGATAAATGGTGGCTGGTGATATCTACGTGTCTTAAAAAGAACACCATATTAACAACAGTATTTATTTTTAATCATCATATTGTTTTACAGCGGTATTAAGTATCCGGCAGTAAACATCGTTCCAGGAATTTATTGTGCTTGCATGACTTCACAAACTAAACAAATTTCGAAATGAGCATGTTTACATATGGTTGGATGCACTAAATGTTATGTTTATCGTTTTTCCGACTGCCCCAGACTACTCATGAATACATCCTTTGTGTTTAGCATCGTTTAAATTCCTCAATTAATTTTTTCTTCTTTAAATACTCGTAAAAGCGCTGAGGTAAAACATTTAAACTCCTCTGTTTCTAACACTATACGTTCACCATACTTGTATTGATTACTGTGACATTAATAACTTTATATTTTCGATATCTCTAGGTCACATGCATTTTTATAGAGTTTGCAATAGGTGCTTTGGTTTAACCTGCTAATTCCATGTTTAACAACTTACTAACCGACTGATTCACTGTGACTTATATATCCTTGAAGCATCGGCTTGAACAATGGATCTCCTTTGTTCTTGATTTAAATTGAGTGGATAATAATCTATCTTTAAAAATTTGGGAACAATGGATCCCTTTGTTCTTTTCTCAGAGGCGGACCTTGAAATTTAAGGATAGACTTTGAAGCGGTGAATAATGGATCACCTTTGTTCTTGAAAGTTGATTTCTTAGAATAGAAGGGTATTAGATAACAATCTTTTTTGTAACTCGACCAGAACAATGAATCACTTGCATAGACCTTTGAAGAATGGATTTGTTCTTGATTTCCTAGAATTGAGGTGGGGTGGTAGCTGGATAACAATCTATTTTTAGGAATCAGAACGCTTATGTTCTCAAACCTTGGGAAAACGGTTACCTGTGTTGAGAAACAGCCTCTGTTTTGGAAAACGGACCCCTGTTTTGGGAAACGGCCCCTGTTTTGGAAACGGGCCCCTGTTTAGGAAACGTCTACTGTTTAGACCACTTGAGGGCACTTGGGAGGCGTGACTTTTATTTAAGTCTCGAACAATGTCTCAAAGTAGATCCTGATATGAAGACTTTTAAGGGAAGCTGAATGTATGGCTGTATACAATATAATGAACCTATTAGGAAAGATGGTGTGGTCCCATTAAACGAGAATCAGTTGAAGGAAATTGAATGTGAAAAACAAATAGTAAATAGATATGCTCCAGCAGAGGTATTACAAAAGTGACTATATCCCATAATACTTAAATCGATTTTTATCTGTATATTGTGGTAGTCTTATAAAAATATTTTACTTGTTAGATGACCTAATCAGTCTGAACAATGCATCGTCTTTGTTCTCGGAATTTTAGAAGCTACGACAGAGCCAAAACAATGAATCGTCTTTGTTCTTTACCTTGCAAATTGTAAGCATAGACTTTGAACAATGGGCCCCTTTATTCTTGATTTCCTAGAATTTCAGAAGCTATGACTCAACCAAAACAATGAATCGTCTTTGTTTCTCATTGGCCTTGTAAACATAGACTTTGAAGCGTTGACAATGCATCGTCTTTTTTTGATTTCCTAGAATTGAGATAACAATCTTTTATAACTGGAACAATGAATCGTCTTTTTTTACCTTGAAAATTGTAAGCATAGACTTTAAACCGTTGACAATGGCACCTTTGTTCTTGAAAGAGATGTATTTAGAATCTATTTTTAAAATCCCGAACAATGGATCGTCTTTGTTCTTTCAGTACCTTGAAAATTGTAACAAGACTTTAACCGTTGAACAATGATCGTCTTTGTTCTTGATTTCCAAATTTCAAATTGAACTAAAACAATGAATCGTCTTTGTTATCAAACCTTATAAGCATAGACTTTTTGACAATGGATCCCTTTTTCTTGATTTCCTAGAATTGAGATAACAATCTATTTTTATAAATCCAAGAACAATAATCGTCTTTGTTTCTTTAACCTTGAAAATTTAAGCATAGACTTTGAAACAATGCCGTCTTTGTTCTTGATTTCCTGAATTGAGATGTTTAATCGACCTGAACAAATTTGGAAAACAGGAAACAGCTATCTGTTTTGGAAACGGACCCCGGAAAACGGCTACCTGTTTTGGAAACGGCTACCTGTTTTAGGAAACCTACCTGTTTTAAAACGGTACCTGTTTAGGAACGGCCACCTGTTTAGAGCACTTGAGGGGCGTGGCTTTGAAACATGCACCTCAGGGCTCTTGATTTCCTAAATTGAGATAACAACCTATTTTAACTGAACAATGGATCGTCTTTGTTATCAGAGGTGTGACCTTATAAGCATAAACTTTAAATCGTTGACAATGGATTGCCTTTGTTCTTGAAAGAGATGTATTTAGATAACAATCTATTTTTTAAATCAACCAGAACAATGAATCGTCTTTTTCATTTACCTTGAAAATTATAAGCATAGACTTTGAACAATACATCGTCTTTGTTCATGATTTCTAGAATTGAGATAACAATTTATTTTTATAACTCGACCAAAGAATGAATCCTTTTGTTCTTTTACCTTGAAAATTGTAAGCATAGACTTTGAAGCGTTGACAATGGATCGCCTTTTTCTTGATTTCCTAGAATTGAGATAACAATTTTTTTTAAAAAACGGAAAAGGACTTTTTTCTTTTTCAATTCCTTGAAACATAAACTTTTTTGACAATGGATCGCCTTTGTTCTTGGGATTTTAGATAAAATCTATTTTTATAAATCAACCAGAAAATGAACTTTTGTTCTTTTCTTACCTTGAAAATTATGTGATTTAAACAAGCCTTTGTTTTGATTTCCTGAATTGAGTAACCATTTTTTAAAACAAAGATAGTCTTTGTTCTTTCTGTTTAAAGAAGACTTTAATGCATCGTCTTTTTCTTGATTTCCTAAATTTCAAAGCAAAAGAATAGATCGTCTTGTCTCTCTTGCTTGAAATTAGACTTTAAACAATAGTTTTTTTCAGAATAAGCGTACTTAAACATGCATAACTTGCTTTCCGGAACAAATACCTTCAGGACTCAAAAATCAGTAACTTTCTGTGACCTTAAGCTCGTGCAAACTGACCTTGAAAACAACACTGTATCTTCCAGTAGAAATAAAACTTAAAAATTTTTTGGGTTTTCCAATCGAAAAATTGTACAAGTAAAACCAAAATGGGGGTTTAAAGTTTAAAATTTAAAACCAAAATTCCTTAAATTTTTAATTTTTAAAAATTCCCAAGGTTAACTTTTTAAAAAAATAATTTTAACCTGTCCCTTTTCCGGCTTAAAAAAATGAAATTTTCCCAATAAAAATTTTTTAAAAAATTTTTTCATTCCCCCGCCCCGGGAAGTTTTCGGAAATTTTTTAAAATTATTTTTATTTTTCCAAAATTTGCGCCAAAAAATTCCCTAACTTTTTTCCCAAATTCGTTAAAATTCTAAA